>JASCZI010030224.1:57562-74527 GCA_036250425.1 Stylosanthes scabra
TATAATCATGCAGAATGCACGCAGATAATCATCCAGAATGCACACAAATAACAAGCAACGCAATCCAAACCTTGATTCATGCATTTAAAAGCAAAAAAAAAAAAACATAAGAACGATAAAGCTAACTCAGAATGCAGACAGATAACCATCCAGAATGCACACAAATATCAAGCAACCCAATCAAATACTGAATCATGCAATTAAAAGCAAAAAAAAAAAAAACTAACAACAATGAAGCTAATCCAGAATGACACAGATAACCATCCAGAATGCACACAGATAACTATCTAGAATGCACACAAATATCAAGCAATCCAATCAAACATTGATTCATGCATTTAAAAGCAAAATAAAACATAAGAATGATGAAGCTAACGCAGAATGTACACAGATAACCATCTAGAATGCACACAAATAACAAGCATCCAGAATGCACACAGATAACCATCCAGAATGCACACAAGTAACAAGCCACGCAATTAAATCTTGATTCATGCAATTAAAAGCAAAAAAAAAACTAAGAACGATGAAGCTAACCCAAAATGCACACAAATATCAAGAAACCCAATTAAATCTTGAAAAATGCAATTAAAAGAAAAGAGGAGGAGGAGGAGGAGCGGCGACGGTGACGGCGATAATAAAGGAAGATGATGAAGAAGACAATGACGAAGGAGGATGATGAAGAAGACGACGGGCGATGCATGATGAAGAAGACGAGGACATTCTATTCCTAGAATAGGCACCACTTTTCAAGTGTTGGTAGTTTTTCAGGAGAGTAGGAAGCACAATTTTGGCATCTCTTAGGAAGTGACTCCTTAAATATTAAAGAGCCTGGTATCACTAAGCATGTTAACATGACAGCGATTCAAACAATAATTAGTCAATGATCCCAAGTCAATAATAGTATAATTACTAAGCATGTCTCTCATATTGCCGTCCCTTTTTTTCTTCTCATTTTCTTTTTGTTCTTTGTAGAACCATGGTACTGTAAATGTTAATGTTAACAAGCTAAGCAAGAAGAAGAAGCACCAGCAGCAACTGAAGAAGAAGAAAAAAAAGCTGAGACAAAAGGGTTGCTTTGTTGTTCTAAATTTTTATGACTATATGCATTATCATTTTTCTTCTGTTTTTGTTTAATTATCTGGGCTGAACAAAAAGTGGCACTAATAAATTATTTTTTAAATTGACTAATGGTGATTTATTAGTATAGGCGCACAATTCTTGTATTTTTATTATATTTATGAAATCTTTTGATTTATTATAAATATATATATTTTGTTTACGGATAATTTTTATTATTTAAAGAATGAATATTGTATAGTATTATTATGTATTTATATTTATTTTACAATATTTAATTAATTTCATAAAAATATATAATTATATAATATAATCATATTACTAAATATTAGGTTTTAGAAAAAACATTAATAGAATATATATATATATATATATATAATTTTTTTTTAAAAAAGTGAAAGAATAGGCAACGCTTAAAAAGCGACTCCTTTTCTTGTAGGCATAAGCTACAAAAAACGGCTCTTATTCTCGTCAAGCATCGCTTCATAAGCGCCTCCTATTCTAATATCGGAAAGTGGTTTCTTTTGTGTAAAAAGGGTCTCCTTTGACAATAGGAGTTGGTAGTTATAGGAAGCACCCTTTAAAGCGCCTCCTTAACCAAATAAGCGACTCTTTGCCCAAGGAATCCTTTTTTCAAACTTTTAGAGTCATTTTTCAAGCGTAGTTGAATGGGTGATTTTCTTGCAGTGAGGCAAAAAAAAGAGTAGAACAAGCTTTCTGCAGCAGAAAGAAGAAATAGTCTTGAAGAAGCAGAAAAGGAAAACTCGGAACAGAAGAAAGAAAAAGAACTTTGTATTTTACTGATTGAAAATCACTACATTGAGTTAACTCTACAAACTACAAAGCAAGGAAGCTAGTTATATATAGAAGCAATAATGTAACAGAAAAACAGAATCTGTTACTCAAGAAAGGAAATTATGTTATATAACTAACTTGCCAATATAGCAGATATAGAACTACTAGTTGATTAAGTCACTATTACATACAACCTAATGCATAAGCTATGTCTTCGGGACTGGAATTGGCTAAGTACATGATTCTTCCAATTATTCTTCTAGTTTATAATAAAAAAAATAAGACCAAGAACCTAGTCCTAATCATTCTTAGAAATACGATATTCCATTCACCACTGAAGCACAGAAAAACACGTGAAATGCTTCATAAAACATGAGCCTATTGTTGTAATATAAGTTGTAAAGAATTCAGAGGCGAAAACGTTGCAGATACCATGGTTAAGAAGGGGCTCTTTCTTCTACTTAAGTTAATTAAAGTATGGTTTATGTTCCTAATGTAATATACATGTTTTAAGATATTATACAACCTGGAATTTGCACGGGGCTCTTTCTTCTGCTTAAATTAATTAGTTGGATGGGTCATATATTATCTTGAAAAAATCTTCCGTATTTACATAGTTAATAACGTTATATGCATGTTCTATGACATTGTACAACCTGCACTTTGCACGCAAACTTTTTGTTCCATATCCTATTTTTCAATCTATTTATCCGTGAATTCAAAAGGTTGCATATACCATGGGTAAGAAGGGGCTCTTTCTTCTACTTAAGTTAATTAGTCAGGAGGATCATATATACCTCGAAAAAAATTTCCTATTTTTCAAATCCGTAAAGCCAAAAAGTTGCATATAGCATGGCTAGTAAGTGGCTCTTTCTTATGTTTAACTTAATTAGTCAGGTGGATCATATATATCTTGAAAAAATCTTCCGTATTCACATAGTTAATTAAGTACTATGCATGTTCTAAGACATTGTACAACCTGCAATTTGCACGTGAACTTTTTGTTTCAAGACCTATTTTTTAATCTATCGATTTATCTGTGAATTCAAAAGGTTTCAAATATCATGGTTAAGAAGAGGTTCTTTCTTCTGCATAAGTTAATTAGCCCTTCAGGCTCTATTCTTCTTTTTTTTTTTATTTGGTCACCAAATCCATCGATTTATCTAAATATTTTAAGAGAAAGTTTAGAAAATTCATAATTTATTAGTCAATAAGTGCTCAATAGGCTTTTTACTTCTTTTCTCTCTTCTCTTTTACCACCTATTATTTCCCTAATTACACTCATTGGCTACCTATTAGTCCCCTAATAGTTTAATTTTGATGGATAACCTATTTATATATACACATTTATGTCACAACTAAATATTACTATCTCATCTACCACTCTATTATCATCTAAGCATCTTCTCCGATTTGTAATTTTATAAATATTTAAATTTTTTAAAATAATTTTTCTCTTCATTCAATAACATTCAGTACATTAACATTATATTCTAATTAATATTAATAATAAATTTATAACTTACACAAGCATTATTTTCTAATTTAGAAATTTAATATCATCTATACATATCATTTAAAATTAACATATACCAGTAATGAGTATATACTATATTGATTTATTTTTTTTTAATTTATACCTTGTTAGCAATAGATAATAATTTTATAATTTTATATTTTTACAATATAAAAAATAATAAATTTTAACAAAACAATTATTAAATACTTTAATCAATCTTAACATCTATATAAGAATATCATAATAATAATTTTTTGTTACAAATAATTATTGTATATATTATTAATCTATTTAAACATGTTTAGTAACTATCATTTGTTTGCTATTATTTTTTTGTTGTTCATAATCTGTCAAATGAATTGCTCAAAATATTTTCAAACACGATCAACTTATTCTTTTGTATATATTCTAATCTACCATCATTTATGAAATAAAGTTCATTTATAATTTTATGCTATATTTTTTATTTTCTTATCAATATTTTTTAGTTTTTAAAATTATTTTAAAACACGGACAACTAAAAAAACCTTAAAATTTTATACTATAGAAAAGCATAATTTTCAAAAAAAATAACTAAAGAAATATATAAATTAATTCTTAAATAATATAGCAATTTTAAATTCATAACGTGTAGTATAATTAATTCCACTTGGGGCTAAGTCTAGCTAATTAGAATAAATCTTAATATTTCTACCTTTCAAAATGGAAAATTAATTATTCTGCACGGCCGGAGCTAAGTCTAGTAGGTTAGAATAAATCTTAATATTATACTCTTCTAAATGGAAAATTAATTAACCAACAGCTTTCTAAATACAATCTTCATCACAATCATACTCGAACATACAACTACAAATTGGTAAGGGTTGTATGAGGAAGAAAAAAGTATTATATGTTTTTCTTTTTATTTTTGTGTTATATTCATACAGTGTGAAGAATAATAATATGGATGAATGAAGTGAACATATCATTTATAATATTTTGGTATTATAAAGTAACATCCACGTGTATGGTGTTGATAGTAATTTTTAGTATTGCTTTATGGTAGGATAAAATTGATATAATTTTAAAACATGAAGAACACAAAAAAGACATTCTAAACATTAGGAACATCTTTAAAATTTACCTCAAACGTTAAAGGAAAAAACTATACTTTACCATTTATTTTTTCATGTGCTAGTCGAAACTAAAATTTGAATTTGGTTACACACTGAAGCAATGTTAGTTTATGTTTATTATAATATTACAATATAAATTTAAAGTAAAATATCATAAATATATGTTAATTAAAATACCACATAACAACTATTATGTGAATACAAAACTTTTTTTTTATATTGGTCACCTACCAATTATTTACCCGTGCTTTCCAGTATTCACATAGTTAATAACTAAATATGCATGTTGTATGACATTGTACAACCTGCAATTTGCACGTGAAGTTTTTATTCTGTTCCTGTTTTCAATCTATCAATTTATCAGTGAAGCCAAAAAGAGTGTAGATACCATGGTTAAGAATTGACTTTTTCTTCTCCTTAAGTTAATTAGTCAAGTGAATTGCACTTTGAAAAAATCTTCAAACTGTTTCATTCTGAAATTTCTATTACTAACTTAGAGTACACATCACATACTTTCCATGCTGATGAGAGAGTTTTTGAAGCGTGAATGAAACAACTCAGCATAAAGATAACGTGGTAATGACAAAAATAACTAATACATGCAGAAAAAATGGAAAAAAAAAAAAGAATAAATGTGAAAAACACAAGAAATACTTCTCCTTTATTTTCCTTATAAGCAGCACAATTTTCAATTTAGTTTCAAAAGATCAAGAAAAATCAAAAGAGCTTATAAAATAGTCTCGTTACTAATGGCATGCATTGGGTTTTGGAGTCTGCTTTTGATTCTTGTGTCAGCAAACTATGTGTTCACTGCAGGACAATCACGGTTGACGCAATTTTCAGCTATGTTTGTATTTGGAGATTCATTGGTGGATAGCATAGAGCAACAATTACCTGGCCTCCTCTTTTGCAAAAGGCAATTTTGTACCTTATAGCATTGATACATCATGGGTCTAACCGGGAGATTTTCAAATGGAAAAATGTTTGTAGATCTGCTAGGTATATAACATGCTTCCCGATTTTTGTTATATTATCATAGAGTATCTTTAACTGATAAAATAATTTTATAGGTGAATTCCTTGGCCATCCCATCCTTATCTCCCATCTATTGCAGCTACTCCAAGGTAGGAACATTATTACCTGGGGAGTAAACTACGCTTCAGCTGTAGTTGGAATACTCGATGACACAGGAAAACATCTGATAACCTCTGTGCTAACTAGTTTTGTTATTTTCGGAAAATGTTATGTTGCACGCTGAATGAATCATTTCATGTGAAATTTACTTGTGAAAAGGTAATAAAAGAAAACAATAGAATCTAAATTTCTATAGCTGTCTAAACACATTTTTTTTTCTCTCCTACTCACCCCTCATCATGTGTCAATGTAAAAATTTCATATGAGAGTGTATATTCTATGCCTATAACATAACTAACAGAGTGTAAGAAAAATGTTTAATTATTTTGTTAGTCCTTATAATTTTATTAAATTGTAAGTTAAATTCTTAGATTTGTACGTGTACTTTTAAAAAGAAAATATTCAAGTAAGTTCTTATTAATATTTTGTTAGAAAGGTGTAAAATATTTTTGGAATATTCATTTTTATATTGATATAGGATGATGAATTGTGTATGTAAATATTTTAGAGCGGATATTTAGGATTATGCCCTTTTAATTTTTTATGAAAGTTAAGTACTAATAAGGAGCTAAATTGCAACTAATGAGGTATAACTCAAATGACATTTACCCCATTCTTTTAGTAAAGATTTCGGATTCGACTCTCTCTCCCAACATAGCTAAATTACAATTAGGGCCTATTATTAATCTATGTTAAATTGCAAAAGGATACAACTAAATTTACTGGGATGGGTTGGTATAACTATACTACTATAGTGACAATGGTTGTTAAATAAAATTAGATTTGGTCATCACAAATCAACCAATAAGATGTAGCCACGTCATAGAGGGTAATAACTCTCTAATAAGAGTTATTTTTACATGTCTTTAATGTTAAATAATGATATTATATTAGTAAAAATAAGTAAAAATATATAAATTTATTTAGTACTTCTAGTAAAAGTAGTAAAATAAAAAAAATGGTGTTTGTATCATTTTCAGAATTTATTTAAAGAAAAATCAATCAATGATGCTTAAGCATGCTGAAATTCAAATGACAACTCAACAAATGCAACTTGTTAGACCAAAATATCAAGAAAACAACCAGAAAATCAACAAAGCACTTGGTTTTACAACATTTCCAGCTGCAAATATCATTAAATTCTTTCAATCAAGTTGCCAAAGAAGAATTTCAATTCAAATATGCAGAAAATAAAAATTTTCAGCTGCTACAAATTTCATTTGGTCAAATGCGTGCATGTTAGATGTCGAAAATGATCCATTTCTTGCTCTATAAAAGGGAAGCTCAATTAGAACTTTAGTCATCAAGTTTTAGAAGTTTAGAATCAGTTTTTCATACACTCAAAAAATAAATACATTAATAGGAGAGTTAGTTAGAGAAGATTATAGTTTAAAGACAACAATTTAGCACATTCTTCAATAGTGTACACTTTTCACTCATCATTTAATTACATTTTCTATTTTATTTATGTTATTATGAGCTAAATATCTCAACTAGCACAATGATATAGCCTATTATGTGAATTGAATAATTATGAATGTCATTAAAATATATTTATCATGAATCATATGTGTTTATAATCAAACTTAATGCTTTTAGATGCTCGATCACCATTTAAATGATTTGTTGATTTACAATACACTTGAGAAAGAAGTTGTAAATGATGCTTCTAATTATAAATATCATAAATAGAGCGAAAACTAGAGAAAGAGAAATGCGATTTATGTGGTTGCTATACAAGTTTCAAAAAACTATAATCATTTTATCACATAAGTTGTAACTAAGAGATTAGTACATCTATATGAGTTTAAAAGAATTTCTTGACCTTAAGAAAGGCTAGAAATTAAATTAGAAAACTTAATTAATTTGATATTATCAGTGTTCTGAAAATCGGACCAGACCAGTTGGTTCGACCGGAAAATCGGGAATCGGTCCCTTGTTCGCTCCGGTTCATGGGTGAAAATCGATTGGCAGCAGATTGATCAAAAACTATGAACCGCTCAAACCGGATCGGTTTTTTAGCATTTTTTATTAAAAATTCATAATATTATATTTTAAATAATTTTAAATTATTTTATTACATATTTAAGTAAACAGTCCAACCACGATTCGACATCGGTCGAACCTTTAAATCCTTGAACCAATCACTCCATCGGTTCATTGATCGGTCCGGTTCTCTTAACCTTGGATATTATGATAAAGAAGATAAATGACATAATCATGAATATTTAATTCTATATTAAGGTGAAATCAATTTTCCTAGTGCTCATTCATCTCATTTAAATTCTTAATTTCTGATTCTTGTTTTTGAAATAATTTCATCTTCATTCTAAAAGCTTTTATTTTCTAAATAGAAGTTAAATTTAATTGATTTCAGTAATTAACAATTTCTCGTGGGAGCGATACTCTACTCTATTACTTTATTACTTGGACGACTAGTGCACTTGCTAAAAAGTGTGTGTCTAGCCCACTTGAGAGGGTGAGTTACCCCTACTTTAAAGGTGCATACTCCCATACATGTTTTAAGCATAAAGAGATATAGAGTGAGAGAGATAAATAAGCATGTGGATCCCCCTTCTTTATTTTTCTTTTTATTTATATTTTTCTTTTTGTGTTTATAAGGAAGGAATATGTATGCTAGATATCATTTCACTCTGTATGTGAGTGATAATCACTTTAAAAGGAGTGCAATAGCATTCACCTTTTAAAATTATAATGAATTAATTAAAAATTGACTGAATTATATTGTTTAAATTAAAACAAAAGTAAAAAACGTTATAGGAAAAATAATCGAAGCTATCAAAATAGTGTCTGCCAATGTATTAAGAAAACAAAATCTTAACATTCAGAAGGGACTAATATTCTACAGAGTCTGCATAAATTAGGGTTGAGAAAGTTCTTATTGGCTGCAATTGGACCACTTGAATGCATACCGAATCAAATATCCAGAGGCCTTTTCCCTACAGGACCGTGCAAGGATGAAGTTAACGCAATGGTTATCTTGTTTAATGATAGATTGAAATCCTTGGTTGATGAACTGAACACAGAATATAGTGGTTCCTCAATTTTTGTTTATGGCAACACTTTTGCAGCTCTCATTCAGATTATATAAGACCCAATTGCTTATGGTAAGAAATTAGAGAGGGATGTCTATGGAGGGGATGTCCAACACAGAGTCGTTCACCCATTCGTAAGCATCCCCAACACTTACTACTGATTCACCCACTTTAACCATCATCAACCAACTCAATAACAAAGAAACAGAACAACAACAAAGAAAAAAAACAGAAAAGATTGAAAAATGCAGCTACGAACGAGAAGTGATCACTAACCTTTGGAACTCATCTCTGGTTAAAGCTTCTTTCTCTATTTTCGTTTGACTTTGAAAAACAGAAAATATTTAGACAACTCTCACTCACTTTTTCAATTTAAGAAGGTATCCCCGTCACACTCACTTCACACCTCAGCTAACCTTGCATTGGTGAACGTGAGAAGTTAACTATAACACCTTATTACCCATTATGTTAAAAATAAGAACAAAACCCCTCCCCGCCTCTGAACATTTAGCTTTTGGACTTTACCACCCTAAACATTCCAATATCCCAAAACGACCCCTAAGCTTATTAGAAAATGGACTAATCGACCTCTATGATTAGTTGAGGCCAGATTTCAAGTGTGAGATGTCAGTTACGAATCTGACGTGCCATTGCTTGTGCCACATGTGAAATGTACATTATTGTAGAAGGACACATAAACCCCCATTCCCCCACAAAACGACATCGCTTGCTTTCGTTTTCCCCTTTCCTCCGTATACAGCAGTGACAAAAGTCGACCAGTCTCTGCTTCTTATCTTTGTTTTTCTTCCAATTCCTTATGCTATCTTGAAGATTCTCTTAAGCAACTCCAATTTCATTCTTTTGAAGGGGGTCTGGAGCTAGTGAAATTATCTTCATGCCATGGATTTATCTGGTTTATTGTTTCTTCATGAGCTGCCATTTGTCGAACACATTCACAGTTGGGACATGCTATTAGTTCTTTATACCTTCCTAACTCCACTATTTTTCCACCTTTTCATGACCTACAAAATTAAATAAAATGCTTATTAGTAAATTTCACTATAGTGTAGTTTTTGCATATTAGCCAAAGGTGTGTTACACACCATAACCAAAATGGTGACAGCAAGTGTAGAAATTGAAGGCAAGAATCCCAAGTTTATGCACAATATCACTAAGGCCAAAATAACCTGAACTGGAAGCAACCAAACTCCATGAATGTACAAGTAGAAATCTCCAATTCTGTCAACATCCACATTCACCAAGTTTATGATTTTGCCATGGGTTGGTCCTACATACTTGATTATTGAGGACTTGCTGTAAATTAGAGTCATAAGAGCTGCACGAACTTGAATTCCAATTCTCTGAGCACCAAAGTACCATGGTCGATCTTTGGCTTAGTGATTCCAATGTCTTCGAAAGGAAGAATATGAATGCAAGAATGAGGCCACATTGGATGCTTGAATTGGAATTATCATCCACCAAGAAATTGACAAAGTATGTAATTAACATTGGACCGATATAAGATGCAATTGTATTAACCCTTTCAAATAAAATAAAAAAAAGAGCAAATCAGTAATCATCAGAAACAATATACATGTAAATAAAAAAGTACATAACATCCAAATATACCGGAAAAAACTGCATTTAAGGCCAAGGACTTCCACACAGAGCTTGCTATAGCTTTAGTCAAGGAACCCTCTTCAAGTTTCTGTTTGCGAAGCGATTCTTCCAATATGGAAGAAGCGTTTTCTGCAGTTTTAGAATGAGGAACATCAGGAATGTGACCAAGCTCAAGCTTCTGAACTCGACCCTTTCTAAAAATGGGGTTCAACCATCTATATGTAAGTTGGCTCCAAATGTCTGCATTTGTGAAGTTCTCGTCTTCATCTTCTCTTCAGTGTTCAACCATGGACGAGAGAATTTAACAAAATTAGGGTTATATTGAAGATGACAGCCAATGTTTGCGACGTCTTTTATGTGGGAGAGAAGGGTTTGTGTCCTTCTACAATAATGTACATTTCACATGTGGCACAAGCAATGCCACGTCAGATTCGTAACTAACACATCATACTTGGAATCTGGGCTCAATCAATCACAGTGGTCGATTAGTCATTTTTTAATAGGTGTTTTCTCACGTACATAGTAAAAATGTGTAGAGAGTGTAGATTGAATGAGAATAAAGAACAAATGTTGTGGGTCTCATTATTTTTTATTTAAATAAAATATAACACAACCATTACATATACAAAGTACAAACACTTTGTCTCCTATGTATAAAAGAAATCTGCATATAAGTATTGGCCTTTCTAATAAGCTTAGGGGCCGTTTTAGGGTATTAGAATGTTTACGGGTGGCAAAGTGTAAAAGGCTGTAAGCTAAATGTTCACAGACCGAAAAGGGTTTCTGTCTTACTCTAAAAACATCTTCCCACACTTCTTTTCCTCCCCATTTAAAACCCACTCACCGTTTCAAATTAATTCATCACATTTCTCAATACCTTCTCAATGGGCCACACACCTTCTTCGCCGGCCCATTAACAAGCTCAACCCGTTAAATATTTTCTTGCCAACCTTTACCTTCTATAAGTATTCATGCGTTTGCATTTGGGGGCTCGTTATATTTATATTTGGCTGAGTTGCAAACTTATAAAAAGTAAAAAAGAACCGGGTACCAAACCAGGTCAAGTTTGAGGACTATGATATTGGCCCATCACAAATTGATCCAAACTGAGAATAAATTACGTAAGTCCACAACTCAGCCCACGTCCATACTCTACAACTCATCCCAATAACTAACTCATTTGGCAGATGGGCTTGCCAATCTGATTTTAGACCAGAATATTGAAGACCAGTTTTGGGATCACCCCCTTCCTAAAATCACTATTAAGTTATTTGCTGATAATGGCGGAACTCATTTCCCACGCCTAGTGTAATTGTTCTTTCATTTCGGCCTTCGGGCCTCCATAGTAACAAAAAAAAAAAAAAAACAAATTACACAGTAAAAAGAGATAAACTTTAGTAACAAACTTTATAAAATTTGAATCTATAACAAACTCTTAGATCGGGCCAAATACTAAAAGTAACTGAACGGTCTATGATCCCAAAAAAATAGGGATTTAATTTCCTAACTCTATCAAACAGCAAAAACAGTGCAGCTGAGCCTGCTGAGGCCTTAGATCAAGTGATTCATATGCTTGCTTCATAAGTGCTGCATCAAGGATTCGATTCCCATATGTGGAAGAACCAAACTATGGGTGTCTGAATTGTGATGTCCAGGATTGAGGGTTGTACAATCCAACTGATCCAAAAAAAAAAGCAAAAGCAGTTACAAACATAAATTAGTATTTATAAATAAATTGATTAAGTCTTAAGTCAAGATATATTCTCCCTTTCATTATATTTATTAACTCTCTCTCTCACACATATCTTTTTGACCTGAGCCTCAGAGTGGCCTTATGAGGTCTAACCCCCCTCCGCTGTTCCAAGCATTGATCGCCGGAATCCGTATTTTTTAAAATCCTTACCGGATACTTGCACATGACCATTTTCCAACTACTAAGGACAAACATGATTTATAAGTATGAGATATTTGTTATTGAGTTACCTTTTAGGATTCCGATAAATTACTCGATCTCATTTCTTAATTAACATGCATATTTAAGTGTTTACTTGTTCATAAATCATTGCTTACTACTAATTCAGAGGGAAAGGAAATGTACAAGAAAAATAAAAAACGTGCTGGCATGTGTGGCACTTACCAAACCAATAAATCATGATCCTTTTTCCAAGAATTAACGACAAATAATCATGGATTTCTATATATATATATAAATATATAGCCCCTCTCGTTTATAATTTTCCATGAAACATATATAATAATTCGTAAATGTGCTTAAAGAAATGTATTATTCTTCAATCATGTTGATTAAATCCATTGGATGTAGATAGATGCATGAGATAATTCTATTTGAATCCATCATCTCTTAACAGAAACAATTCTACGTACCTTCCTACGACACAACATATACATCAATATTAGAGTGCACACCCTATTCGATCCCTGATAAAATACACTACGGACCATGAGATCCCTATTAAAAAAAAATACCCATCCCAACCCTTGATTTTTGTGGACGTTTAACAACTTAGCCCTTCAGTGAGTTTTCTTTAACGGAGCTTGCATACGTGGCACGTTAAGTGATGATTTGTCCGTTAAGTGACATGTATGATAGACTATCCAACCCCTGATAATTATCATCTTCTTCCTTCTACCCGGCCCAGACTCTTAATAATTTATTCATCTTCTTCTTTTGACCTGACCTAGCCCCTAATAATTTTATCTTCTTTCTTCCACCCATATTTGACCATAAAGCCAAATCACATACACATGTATGTAATGCAAACAACCAATTAAACAAACACTCTTTTATAATTTTATTTCTTATGATTTTAATTTGTATTTCGTCATATGATCAATAATACATTACTCATATACAGCTGGCTGGATCCTTAAGCATGTCGAATATTGCCTGACATTTAACAGAAACATATATAAAATTGTGTGCAGTTTGTAGCATCCGTGATTGACTCTAGCTTTATTCCAAATAATTGTTATTAGTTTATGTTTTGACAGATATTCGTTTTTTGTTTAAGAGATTTCATGATATATTTATTTCTAGATTCTGAATAACTACTTACTACTCTTGGGTTAATTATTGATTATTAATTTCATGTGGTCCAATAGTACTTGAAATTCCAATTGATAAGAATGTATTATGTTAATCTTTTAGCTTTTTCCGTGAAGACATTCATCATGGTAATAAAGATTTACATGGTGTATGTACTACTTTTCTCAATTTGAAAAATATAATTAATGGAGTTAAAATCTTAAAAACATTAATGCATGTGATCAATCTTAAAAATATTTTAAAGCCTAACTCTGTTTGTACTTTGTAATTATTATTATTATTATTATTATTATTATTATTATTATTACAGGGTAAACAATAGATTCAAAAGCTTTGAAATATACATAATAAACTAGCACTGACATAAAATCTTAATTTATCCTTTCAATTAATAATAAAAAATTAAATTTTTATTTAAGAATTAAAAGGATAATTAAGAGAATGAATTATGTCTCCAAATAATTTTTCAACAAAAAAAAAATTACTAACAGAAGGTATCTATTTAATAAAATGATGTGACATACTCACATACATATTACCTAAGCGAAAATGATAGTAAAAAAAACAAATAAATTTTTTAGTTGTTTAAATTAGTAAATTTAATTTGTAATGCTAAGTTACATAATTAATTTGCAATGGTAACTAAAATTTATCATTTTTAATTTACGAAAAATTTTATAAATTTTCTTGTAGGGGGGTGGGGGGAATGAAAGTTAGGGGAAATAAACATGTGGAATTCACATTTTTATTATTCTCCAAAAAGTTGCCCGCCGGACTTTTGAGTTGTTCTGTTGTTGAAATAGTAATTTTTTTTTTTTTGTGTGTGTGACTTGTTGAAATAGTATATTATTATTGTTATAGGGACTTATTTTATTTTTTTGATAATTATTTTTATAGACTTATTTAGTGACTTGTAGCTAGGTTATAGATATTTTCTTGTTCAAGAGGATAACTGAATTAATTATGGCTACTAATTTTGAGAAAACAGAGAATTATTATTGTCTAACCAGCTTTCATCCAATTTTCTATTTATTAATGCGAACCATATATAAGATAAGCAATGAAAATTTAAAAACAAAATAGCCAACAATTTAAAAAGTGTAATTCATTTATAATATTTTTGGAAAATTTATGAGTGACCAACAAATTTAATTTAGAATATATATACAACAAATTATTAATAGTAGTGGTGTATTTTTATATAATAAATTAAAAATATAGGTGCAAAATATGGTATAACATATGGGTATAATTTTTGTGAATTATGTATATAAAATATAATAATTAAATACGGGTCCAAAAACTACAAGGATAGGTGTAACTTTTTACTTGAGTTTTAGATGTTTTATTATTTTTTGTTGTAGATGTTTAATTTATCGTAGATTGTTAACTTACTTTAATCTGTTGGCTAATAAAATTTGTTTATTTATCACTTATACATTTTCGTTTAGAGAAAGTTTTTGTAGTTAATATTATGGAGATAATAGGAAGCTAATATCATTTTTTCTTCTTTTTTTTTTCTCCTTTTATCACCCAAAGTATTTCACAAATTACACTCATCATTGGCTCCCTATTGATCCCATAACGTTGGTTCTATAGCATTACTATTTCGTTTATCTATATCAATCAAATTATTTATTTTATATCAAATAGAAGATTATTTTATTTAATATTAAATAGAAATTTATTTTAATATTATTTTTTATAATATTTAATATCAAAATAATTTTTTATTTAATATTAAAATAAATAATTTAATTAAACTTAATTGAAAAAAACAGTGCATATATGCATATATAGCGTTATGCTCTTTTAATTCTGGTATGATCATGGGTGCCCAGCGACTGATAGCGGGTGAGAGGTGAGGAAGCAAATTTAAAAAATATGAGGTACATAAAAATAGAAAGAAGAAAATATGAGGTACATAAAAATAGAAAATAAAATTTTGTTATTTTATTATTTTATTTTTTTATAAAATTCAGAAAATATAAAATATTAAAAATAAAAATAGAAAAAATATACCTACCAAAGAAATTAATTTTTTAGTAAAAAAAGAAATGGCTGCTGATTGGTTGTTCCCTAAATATTGGTCCTATTTTATCCAATAATTGCCTGTTCTTCAATAGAAAATTTTGAAGAAAAAGAAAAATCAGGTGGTAGAATATTCTTCCCTTTTTAAAAAGAGAGATCATTTAGAGAACGTGGAAAAAAGTCAAATCTATAAAGCTGTATAGTGCGGTAAGGTAGATTTTTATATTGCAAATTCCATTGACACAAATTATATATATCCGTGGGGATTATGCAATTGCTAATAAGAATGGGTGAAACTGATGACAAAACCGTATATATTTGAATATATATTGAAACCAAATTTGGCATTGATTAAATGGAAACGTCTCCCATTTAATTCTTTAAAGAAAAATCTAGTTAAAAAGAATCAAAATTTATCTATATCTAAGAAAATTATTCCATTATAATGCTCTTATAGATTCCAAAAATTTTCAACGTCCATCGAACAATTGATCTCTATGAACACTTATATTTCATAATCAAGTCCCAATCAAGTCTTTTGATTCATCCATTTCCTTAATTCATGTTTTAAACTTTCACTCAATCCAACAGTTGACTTTCAACGAGCGAAAAATATTTTCTTCTTCGACGTTTTTTTTTCTTCTTCTTCTTCAAGACGATCAGCATGTCCGTCGTCATTTTTCTTCTTATTCTTCTTAAGTTCTTTTTCTTTGTTTTTAACTCTTCGATTTCTCGTCGTGGTGCTTCGATTATTGAAGTAGTGTTCTTTTGTAGAGCTTCGATTAAGGGAAGAATTTGAAGATTGAGAATAGAGGAGTGTTTCCGTTTGAGAAGGAGAAAATCAGTGAGAGCTGTTGATTGTGGGAAGGAAGAGTCTCTCGTGCCGTGTTGGTAGGATTTTATTTTTTAAATGAAACGATTACAAAATACCCGAGAGAAAGTGAAAGCCAAGGATTTTAGAGCATGAATTACACGCATGTGGATGAGAATGGGGAGGTTTGCTTGGTTAAAAATGACCAAATTAACATCTGAATTTAAAAAAAAAAAATTATTTAGTTTGTAATTTAACTATTATTGTTAACAATTACTCTTGGTGATTAAGTGGTTTTGACAACCAAGCGGTCAACCATTCTTGTTTCTACACGCGCCTGATCCCTTAATATAAGGGATATATTTGTTTAACAAGAATGGTTGACCGCTTGGTTGTCATAAATAATCATCCAGAATGCACACATATAACCATGCAGAATGCACACAGATAATCATCCAGAATGCACACAAATAACAATCCAAACCTTGATTCATGCATTTAAAAGCAAAAAAAAACATAAGAACAATGAAACTAACTCAGAATGCACATAGATAACCATCCAGAATGCACACAAATATCAAGCAACCTAATCAAACCTTGATTCATGCATTTTAAAAGCAAAAAAATAAAAATAAAAATGATGAAGCTAACTCAGAATGCACACAGATAACCATCCAGAATGCACACAGATAACCATCCAGAATGCACACAAATAACAAGCATCCAGAATGCACACA
>JASCZI010030224.1:74537-102382 GCA_036250425.1 Stylosanthes scabra
GAATGCACACAAATAACAAGCAACGCAATCAAATCTTGATTCATGCAATTAAAAGCAAAAAAAAAAACCTAAGAACGATGAAGCTAACCCAGAATGCACACAGATAACTATCCAGAATGCACACAAATATCAAGCAACTCAATCAAATCTTGAATCATGAAATTAAAAGCAAAGAGGGAGAAGGAGGAGGAGGAGGAGGAGGAGGCGACAGCGATAACGAAGGAAGATGATGAAGAAGACAACGACGAAGGAGGATGATGAAGAAGACGACGGCATCGATGATGAAGAAGATGATGGCAACGCTCTCGTTATTTCCTTTCTCACAAGCGCGTGAACACGCACTTTAGTGGTGAGAGTGGGCTTGTCAAATACGCGCCTTGTTAAAACCATTTGGTTTTGCACTTGATTGTTAAAACCACTTGTGCAGCTAGCATGACCGTATTGTTAATATAGTGTTGACATAAATCTCTGGTATTAAAATGATAGCATATATAACATCTTCAATAATAAGATGACATGGACTAAGACTTTAATATAATCAAATATGTGTTTGATTAACCAAATTGAACTCATTTAATTGATTTTAGTAAAGTTTTAGGCTCGTGGATTTGATAATGTTATGACTCTAAAAATACTATGGAGTTATTTTTGTATTAAAAAAGCTACTCTAAAAAAATCATAGCATAATAGTTTTATAAAATATTTTAAAATTAGCTCTTAATAAATAGGACATATGCTATTAAAATTAATCTTTTGTTATTATATTTTGTACTAATGTAAAATTAAATTTAATTAATTAGTAAAATTAATTTTTTATTAAATATAATATTAATTAGTCATTTCGCTTTTTAAAAAGTCAGAGCCAATTTTTTAAAAAAACTACTCTTATTGACTCTCAAAATCCAAAAATAAAATCTCCTTAAATTTTTTTGAGTTACCAAAAAAAAATATGATTCGTATTTGGTGAATACTCAAATTCAACTTTATGTGAAGTAATTTATCGAAAAGTATTAGATAATTTAATATGTTTGCCTAAATTATAATTTAATAACATAAGATGTTAATTTCATATAAAGTTAACTACGTATGAGTTTTCACCTTCCTATTTTATGAGCGTAATAACCTACTTGACAAAAAAAATAATAATAATAATTATCAAACACACCTTTAATCATGTGACCTTATGTTTGGGATGCCACACGGATACTTTAACATTTCATATAAATATACTGGGTTTGTACTTTGTAGTAATTAAATTAAGGGGAAAATTTTTCACCATTTATAAATAGAGTCAATTATTAATAAGATAATTATATGACTTTAGTAATAGTTATTAAAAGATTCTTAAAATTAAAACCATACTTTTCTTACCTTTTAATAATACTAGTGTATTAATATACACCTATTGACTCACTTTTTATTTATTAAATATTGTTATGGGCTGGTTATTGGGGTAGAACTTTTTCGGTGATGAAACTGCTTGACGGAATTTCACAAAGAGAAAAGGCCATCTCGGCTAGCTCGTGAAACGGCAGGGGTGGTATTTGAAAATGCACACCGACGCTCAAATCAGAATGTATTCACTTTAAGAGTTAAGTGAGAAGGGAGACACTACAACAAAATCGCAAGATACCGGCGGTTTTTTAGCGGCGATTTAGTGTAACCGCTGCTAAATGTTAAACCGCGGCGGTTCTGCGACGGGTGACAAAATGTTGGGGTTTAGCGGCGGTTCAAGACAAAACCGCCGCAAATTAATCACATTTTGCGGCGATGATTGACAAACCGCCGCTAAATGAAAACGGCCTCTCGATTTAGCGGTGGTTATCTACTGAACCGCCGCAAAAACGTAACATTTTGCGGCGGTTATCCTCTAAACTGCCGCAATTTTTTTTTTAAAAAAATAACACCATGGCTTTATTTAGATGAGTTTTTTAAACATTATAAAAAATATATATATATATATACGCTAATGACACATCATTAGGGTTTATTTAGGGACTTGTTGATAACATCAATTAAGTTTATCCTTCGAATTACATGTATTTTTTAACATTATAACTCTATGTAAACAAGTGGTTTTGGCAAATCAAGTGATTCATGTCTATACTACATAGAAGACTATTTCGATGTTAAATTAAACTTTATGTCGGTGCAAATTTTGTAGTATTATTTAATACCGAAATAATATTCTTTTTATCATAGATATAAATCATTTGGTTGAACTTGGTTGACCGAAATCAATTGTTCAATTAAAGTTACCCTTTTTAACATATCTAAAGATGCTGCTGAAATAAGTCCAAAAAATTGCAAATTTTAAATATAATTTTGTCAACTAATGGTTAAGTTATATACCCAAATTATCCTCAAATTAACGGATAATGAGATGACGAGACAAGTCTAAAATAATAACTAAAATCATCGATAATGATGTTAGTATCACAAAAAACCTCAAAAAGCATAAATATTAATAACTTAAAAATAAAATATTCCCTAAATACATGTACGCTGAAATTGTAATCTTTATCCAATTATTTTGTGTTGCCTGCATGACCAGCAAAGTATCTCCAATGTGAACAACTATGAAATCTAAACTGTAAATGTGCATAGCACAGCTTCTACCACTTGTCATTAGGAGTATCGGTTTTACCCGTTGAAAAATACAGCGCGAGGAATTCTTCACTATCACGTTTCAGACGTTTCGACATGTCATCTTCAAACCTCGGTTCTATATTAAGATCAAAATTCCTATGTGAAACGTATGCTGGATCTTGTATCATAGGAGCTTTCCTTTTGCTGTTAAAGAATATATTATGAACAGGTCTTTTATTTTTTTTCTTCTTTTTTAACGGTGCTCAAATTTTAGAGAATGGCGTGGTGAGCCAAGCGTCTATAACTGCGAGAAAGATTTTTACACTACCACCTGGTAGGCAGGTTATACTACCACTTAATAGTAAATATCAGGCGGTTGGTGAGGCGGGTGATATGTTAAGTACAGTGCTGGGAATCATGGTTATCGACTTTGTAGCGTTTCCCATTCATGTGCGGAGCTGGAAGAAGATGACAGAATATCAAGAACGCGAGTACGAGTGACAGATCAAGGTTTGTCTATGTAGATGTGTTTGTTTAACTATTTGCAACGTTGTACTAATGACTTATTCTTCTTTTTGCAGCGATACTTTCACTTTGAGGTGAAGGATAAAAAAGCTGTGAAGACTATGATATTGAATAAGCTTGGGAAAATTTGGAGGGATACTAGGGGGAGACTTTTTCACAAGTTCTATTATGAAACAAAGAGCTTGGAAGAAAATGTTGAGCATCTCTGCATACGTGGGATTAACCCGGACCACTGGAGAGCGTTTCTTGAATATCGACTGGAAGATGACACGATGGTAAGTTGTTTTATTCATGCTGTTAGTAACTGATGTTTCTTTCAATAAATTCATACTCGATCATACAAAGACTTCTTTTCTTCGATTTAGATCAGCGTCTCATTTCCTTATAATTAAGTTATATAACGATTTGTTCATGATTGCAAAACAGAAGAAATGCATAACAAATACTGCAAATCGTGCAAAGCAGTTATACACTCATGTTGGGGGTTCGAAAACTTTGGCTAGGCGAACCGAAAAAGAGGTAATAAGTCTATTGCAGATACTGCAAATCGTTCATAGTTATGCTTTAAGCTCCCCGCTAAATGCATATAACTCTTAAATGTATTTTGTGAAATTTATCCTTCGTACAGGAGAAAAGACACGGGAGGTCCTTTAGTAGGGGAGAGATGTGGACTTGGTACACAAGAGAAGAAATGGATTGTACATAAATGAAGATGCACAAGCCGTCGGTGTAAGTGTTGCATACCCTTTGCTTGTTCATAGTAAATAAATATTTGTTAAACATGCTTGATTGTGTAGTGCTTGAAACTTGAAATATTTCGTGTACTATAAATTTTTGAATTCTCATGTATGACATCTGTGAATTGTCCTAATTAGTATGATGAAGTGGTATATTCACAAAACAGGGTTGGAGCTTTGTGTAAGTGTGTTCACAAATATGTTATTGATATTATTATTGGCTGGTAAATTAATTTTGGTACATTACTCTGTATTACATTTTTAAGAATATAGTGTGAGTTATATATGTGTAGAAAGCTATTGCTGAAATAGAGAGTAGTGACTCATCCACAAAGGAGCTTTTTCAAAATGATTTGCTAGCGCAAGTGCTTGGAAAGGAGCATCCAGGACGAGTTCGTGGTTTAGGTACTGGACCAAGCCCAACTCAACTCTTTGGTCAGACATCACAACCGTCTAGCCATGGGGTGCTAATACACGAGTATCAAAAGCAAATAGCTGCATTAGAGGCTCGAGCATCAGAATCGGAGAAGAAGAGCCAAACAATGGAGCATCTAATTAGATTTCTTGAGTAATGGCAAGGAGGTGACTTGCCACCTGAGATAGCTGCTGAAATGAATGCTTTAGGAAGTGGCGCGAGTACTCTAGATGTCAGTCCGTCTTCCGAGACACCCGAGCTCTAGTCACCCCATGAAATCGTAGATAGTAGCTCATAGAAATTAACTCTCAATGTTTTATTTGGTTTCTGAATTTTATTTTGACATTAGTATTCATTTTGTCTATATGGTAGAGAGTATTATGGATTATATACTCTATTGGTATCCTTGTTTATTTTATTATCTTAGTTTTGCATATTCTTCTTATTTTAAAAATTTGCTACAGTTAAATTGTTTTAATTATTTAATCACGAATTTAGTAATTGGTTCAAAAATTAAATTTTCAATTGTACAAGATAAAAAAGAGTAGAGTAGAAACCATTGGTTATATAAGAATGATAAAAAAAAGGCAATGAAAATCTGCATATAAATGTTTTGTCAATTGAAATTTCATATACCGGCGGTTTTTAAACCACCACAAAATGGGAATACCACTTTTTGATTTTTCATTTAGCGGCGGTTCCGTAACCGTAACCGCTACGGAACCGCCGCTAAACGCATGATTCGCCCGCCGATGCACATACAGCAGCGGTATAAGACGGCGGTTCTAGAAACCGCCACAAAACATTTAGTGGCGGTTTGAACTGCCGTTAATCGGGATTTCAAACCGCCGCTATCTTGCGGTATTGTTGTAGTGAGAGAAAAGCATACCTTACCTAGCATAAGCTAGATCTATTTATAGATGCTAGATGTATTCGGTTGAGCAAGACTATGATTAGTTAGGGTTGGACTAGTTCAAGTCGAGATTTAAGGAACCCTAATGTTTTGTTAATAAGCTCATCCGAGTTATACGGTAGTAAAAAATAAGTGTAGATATTGTTTGTTACAACGTTCAGTTGTTGTTCATCCTTATCTGCATGTGTTTTATTTAGTCATGAGTGGGTCGAGTTAACAAGGACAAGCTATAGGTAAGACAGCTGAGTTATATGTATGACAAGCCGAGCTATATGAATAGTAGGCCGAGCTTTGGGAATAGTAGACCGATGTCTAAATTTGATGAGCCGAGCTATAGGGAGTTAGGGATCGGATCAAATGTATATAAAAATAAATAAATTATATTAATTGAAATGATATGTGATTAATATTCTTATTAAGAGAATTTGGGTTCAAATTCTATAAATAATAAAAATTTGGGTTTAATTATATATAACTAAAAGTATTTTAGGAAAAACTTGAACACTAATCACGTACTTCCATTATATACAGTGTATAATTTTTAAAATTAAAAAGTGTTATTAAATAATTAAAAAAGCGTTATTAAATAATAAAAAAATTATTTTAATTTTAACCATACTTTAATGTGCAGTAGATATATATAAAAGAGGTGTCTGCAAAGATGAAGTGGGAAAATATGATAAAAAAGATGAATATTTTCTTTAAATTATAAATTGTCAAAAAAAAAAACTTTAAATTATAAATTCTTATAGTTCTCTTCTTAATTATCTGAAAAAACTACTCCACTGTAAAATTAACCATACGAAAAAACGCGTGAAGATTCGTGGGCGTGTCTCCCCTTATCCCATAAATTCCATGTTTTTTCATATAAGCTAGTTGGCAAATGGCAATGTGCAGCATTCGAGTTTTGTTTTTGTCATATACAGAAAATGCATGTTTTTGCCTACGTAACTATTATACGCATTTTATGCATACAAACAAACAATAATAAAAACACGGAATCGTAAATATTAAAATCTTTCGGTGGCAAGTCGCACCAAGATTCATCCTCATATCCATGCTCCAATCCCTTTTTATAATTATAAAACAAAAGTAAATTAAATAATAATAATAATAATAATAAAAATAAAATAAAAGGTTGGTCACTATTAGCCTTTAGCCAACTTTGACTTAGAGAATTAGTTCTTTCTCTCAATCATCGCCCACACGCCACACTCTCTAATCACATTATCATACCTTTCCATACCCTATATATAGATATGCTTGGAATTCTCTTAGCCAACCCACACAAATTAAACACATACATTCATTTATCTGCATATATAACACACTACTACTCTATCTTTTGTGTTTTGACATACACAAATATATATATAGTTGTAGCTGAAAAATGATGATGAAGTTGACAATATTTGTAGTATTGTTATTTATTCTTCCGTTGGCATCAGTGGCTCAACTAAAGGTTGGTTTCTATGCGCCTAACTGCCCAAGAGCTGAAGCCATTGTTCGCCAAGTTGTTCAAAAGCACTTCAACGCTGATAAGACCATCACCGGTGGCTTGCTTCGCTTGCACTTTCATGATTGCTTTGTTGATGTAAGACACTATACTTATTAAATGATTTAATATATTTAACTAAATGGATAATTGATTACCTCGATGGTAACTCAACATTGACATTGATGACTTTGGTTTTTTACTTTCCAGGGTTGTGATGCCTCCATACTAATAGACTCCAAGAAGGGAAACCAATCGGAGAAAGACGCCGGAGCAAATGGAACCGTGAGGGGTTTCGAGATCATCGACGAGGCCAAGAAGTTGCTAGAGAAGGCATGTCCTAACACAGTCTCATGCGCAGACATAATCACACTCGCCACAAGAGACTCCGTCGACATGGCCGGAGGCCCAAAGTACGCCGTCCCCACCGGCCGCCGCGACGGTCTAGTATCCAACCCTAACAACGTTAACCTCCCGGGGCCAGATTCAACGGTAGCCCAAGCCTTCCAAATCTTCAGATCAAACGGCATGTCTCTGAACGAAATGGTTACTCTTTTGGGGGCCCACACCGTTGGTGTCGCTCATTGTGGCTTCTTTATAAACAGGCTCGGTGGGAGTGACAAAACAATGGACGCTACTTTGAGTTCGAACCTTGGGAAGCTTTGTGGGACCCCTTCTAAACCTAAGAACAATAATGGGAAGACGTTCTTGGATCAAAACACTTCTTTGGTGTTTGATAATCAGTTCTATAAACAGATTCTTAAAAGGCAAGGTGTGCTTTTCATTGATCAACAGTTGGCTTTGGATTCTTCTTCCAGAGGCTTCGTTTCCGGTTTTGCTGCTAATGCTCCCAGCTTTCAGCAGAGTTTTGTGAATGCCATTATCAAGATGGGAAAAACTGGTGTTAAGGTTGGTAAGGCTGGAGAGATTAGAAGAAATTGCAGGGCTTTCAATTAATAGAGGGTGATTAATATTGGTTTCATAATTTAATTTAATTTCTTTTAATTTGGTTGCTTTAATTTAGGACAATAACAATAAGTATAATGGTGTAACTGTATTTTGATTTTGATTTTCCCTTTTGCATTCATGTGTGGACAACTTAAATTGAAGTTGTCTTGTAATTTGTTCTGAGATCAATTGTAATGTATTTTACTCTTTTTTTTCCCTCTATTCATCAACTTTGCTTATCTTTTTCTTTTTAATTAGGAATTATATTTTTAAAATAAAAATGATTTTTTAATATATTATCATTTAATATGGCTTAATAATTAATATAGATAGTTGTTAATTCATTGTGATGTTCTTTGATATTTTTGCTAGCTAGTGGACGAAGTACCAAAACTCAAGGCAAAAAGCCAAAACCTATGTACTTTAATTCACTAAATTAAATCATAAAAAGCACAAACAAACGTTGTTTAATTTTTTTAACTCCATTTTTTCAGATGCATCTGTAGGCATGGTTTAACTTATTCTGATTTATAGGTACGTATCTCGGGAAATCTTACTGGAGCCTAAGCTCAAGGTTATATATTAACATTGAAAACCTGGAAAAATTAGTCTAATCCAACCCTATAATAATAACTTGAAAACTTTAGTCCGGGAATATTTTCTTGTTTAGTTTTCATGTCTCAGAATGGAAAATTCTAGTTGACTATATAAATAACTTGGTTGTATATATATTTTAGGAAATTATATTAAAGATTTGCTTAGAACATATTCTATGTACTAAATCGCTTTCAAAACATTCTCTCGCTCTCTATCCTGTTGTTGTTGTTTTTTATTTTTTTTCCTTTTATTTTATTTTATATTTTTCCTTGAGAGTTATTAGTTTGTGTATACCACGTACTAGCTACCATCCTTTTAATTTATTTTCATGGATTAAATTATAAATGATTCCTCCATTATGTGTTTCATTTTTTATTGACATAATTTCGGGTTCAAGAACCTATCCATTTATGGTACAACTAACAGAGATTTAATTTATTTTTAATAACGATCCCTTTGTTGTTGTTTTTTTTTTCCATTATTTATACGTTCATAACATTTATATATACGCATTTTTTCTATTTTATATACAATATAATAAATATTTTTTATTTTCTTCTACCCATTAGTAATTACTTTAATATGAAAAATAAAAAACTATAAAAAATATATACTAAAGTATTATGAGGAGTGCTACACAACCATCGATTTTAATTTATTTTAATCATCATTTAGCCATCAACATTGAAAAGTATTAACTAAAATATGATGTTAAACTATAAATTAAAGACATGAGAGTTGATGATTACAAGAGATGGCCAAAATAAATTAAAATTGATGGTTGCGAAGTATTTCTCTAGTATTATATATAACATTATTCAATTCTTCACTCTCTTTTCTTGACTTTATGTAATTTAAAGCGTCTAAGTTTTGCTCTTTATAATTTTATGTTTTATTTTTCAATAGGGAATGAAAGAATTAAATGGATAAGGAAGTTGGGCGAGGATGTCTATTTTCTTTTAATTGGGTTTTTTTTTTTTTAATTCTTCATATGTGAGCTGTATTTGTTGTTATGTATAGTATTTTAATGCATTATACTTGTTTGAACTTATCTACTTCTTGACCAACAAAAATAAGGAACTTTTCTATTTTAATAATGCTTGTTTCCGCATTTTTTTTCCAAGGTCCCCAATCCGACAGGTTAATAATTAATCTTTTACGGATTTGAGCTCTATTTAAGAATTTATCGTTGGTCACCGGGTTGCTACATACAGAAGTCGAAATTATTAAATAATAAACCGTTATTGTTAATGATAAATGGGATTGTTAAATAATAAACAGTTATTGTTAATAAATGGGATTATTAAATAAAAAACAGTTATTTAATTCAATAAGTTAAACGTTTTTATAATATATAAACATATAACCAATAATTATATTTGTTTAAATAATTATTTGGATTCCAACATAAAATTACTACATGTTTTACAAATAATAAATATCATGACCATTAAGATCATATACAATAGATAATGTTGTAAGTAGTATGTGATCTATAAACTGTACAACAATTAAGTAAATTGTAAAATTGTATCTTTTGAGTTTTAATGGCTCTGTCAAGGTTTTAATGCGCACTTTTAGGTTTTAATGCGTTCGGTTAGAGTTTTGATAAGAAAATTTTATTTTCTTATTTTTTTATATGCGATTATCGATAGTTGAATGCAATTCAATTATTATGGAAGTTGTATTTGTTACTACTCCTAGTTTGAAGGAGGCAGAAACTTTTATAGTTTATTGGATGCCTCTAATATCAAAATTGAACCAGCTTTGGAGTTCAATATAAAGACAGTTAGAAGGTTTTAAGATCATTGATCACAA
This sequence comes from Stylosanthes scabra, assembly GCA_036250425.1. Taxonomy (NCBI): domain Eukaryota; kingdom Viridiplantae; phylum Streptophyta; class Magnoliopsida; order Fabales; family Fabaceae; genus Stylosanthes; species Stylosanthes scabra. The sequence continues at coordinate 84,575 of JASCZI010030224.1, forward strand.
AGTTAGTATCTAATAAAAAAAGATAAGCAAGTATAATTGTTATGATTATTTGAAAGTTCTAGAACTACTGCACCGCAATTTTTAAATATTTGAACGTATTGTTGACAACCCAGATTTGATTATCTCTTTGATTTTGAGTTTGATCCAAAAATACTATCAACATCATCCTTCTTGATTTTTCACTTTTTTTTTGTTTCTTTTTTATTGTCCAAATTGGACCCATCATCTTATATATTTATTTTATTACTCTAATAGAATAAAATACAGCTGGCTTTTGATTAAAAAAATTTATAAACTTAGTTATTTTAAGAGAAAGCCACTACAAATTGGATATACAATTACATATATTTGAAATATTTTAATACATAAATAATTATTTGACCAATGAAAATAATTAATAATATATGATTGTTTTCGAAATATAATGTGCATGATTTTTTTTAATAGTTAATCACTTAATTGTGAAGTAGAGTAGTATTAACTTTAACAGTAATGCTACACATCCAAGTGTTTAGTCAAACCAAGTCCAATAAAGTATTTTCTTCCACTCTCACTCGACGCGTGTACTATACACACAAAACTCACTCCCCCAAATTTCAAAACCGTGAAAACCTAAGCCTGGATTCTTCGCCTCCGCTTCCTCTTCCTTATTCTTCTTCCTTCTATTGCAACATCACCATCGTTAATATTGTCGTTGTCGTCGATGCTGCCGCCATGGATACTACCACCGTGGTTGTTGCTACCACCACCATCTTCGTAACCTTCTTCTTCTTCCTCTTCTTCCATTTTCTATTCTTCTTCTTCTTCCTCCTCCACGTTACGTTGTTGTTGCTGTTGTTGTTATTGTTGTTGTTGCTATCGTTGATGTTGATAATAAAAAATTGAATTGAATGTTCATAAAAAACAGAAACGTATTTAATATAAAACAGAAACGGAATTTCATATAAAATAGAAACGGAATTTCACATAAAAAACTGAATTGAATATTCACAAAAACAGAAACGGAATTGAAAGAAAAACATAAACGAATTTGAAAAGAAAACAGAAACGGATTTGCTGCCACACCTAGGCGTGGTCTTGTTTACGCCCAAGCGTCACTTTGGGTCACGAAAAAATAAACGGAATTTCATATAAAAACAGAAACGGAATTTCATATAAAACAGAAACAGATTTTCACATAAAAACTCAATTGAATTTTCACGAAAACAGAAACGGAATTGAAACAGAAACAGAAACGAAATTTACATGAAAACAGAAACGAAATTTACCTGAAAACAGAAACGGAATTTACATGAAAACAGAAACGAAATTTACATGAAAACATAAACGAATTCATATGAAAACAGAAACGGAATTGCTTTTTTTTCTTTTTAAATGTACTCAAATGTACTCCATCTTCCTGCTACTGCTGCTACTTCTCTTCCTCCTCCTATTTACATGATTTTGGTCTTCTTCTTCCTATTGTTGCCGTTGCCATTATCATCATCGTCGCTGTTGTCTTCTTCTTATATATTGTGTCGTCGTCTTCATTGTCCTCCTCCTTGCTGTTGTTGCCGCCGCCGCTGCCGTCGCCGTTATCGTTATCGGAAGAAGCATGAAGAGTTGACGATAATGAGGAATGAGAACGGCGATGAAGGGAGTGAGAGAGAAAAACAGATAAGCCTGCTATAATGAAATTTGAAATAACACATTTGAGTGAAAAAAGGGAAGAACGAAAAATCAGGGATTGTGTCGGTTGAGAGGCGCGTAAGATGTGGTGACTTAGTTAGACTTGGTTACTTAAATCACTTGGATGTGAAACATTACTGTAACTTTAAAATCTTGAAGAAAACATTAATTAAATTTAAAATAAATATTTACTGGCTTCGCGGGGATCCATCCAAAAAAATCTACAACGAGAAGTTTATTGAGGACTTGCTAAATTTCCGCGAGGACAGGATCAGAGATTCATGTACCCGGCCAAGGAACCGGGGATCTGATAAATCCTCGTTAGGATGAAATTACCAAAAAAACCTATCAATAATTCTATTTGCACACTAAAATCAGCCACTAATTATTTTTATACTTTTATACCTATAAAATTTAAATACACATCATTCACCCATTTTGATACATCACGCACCTGTGTAGCAGGTTTTGAATATACCTCCGTAACTTTCGACTAGTAATCCACCACTCCTCCTATATTATTGTATTGAAGAAGTTGTAATTACAACTTCACAGTATTATTGACGTTGGGGCTTTGAAATATACATAAAAGCAATGTTAAAAATATAAATATTATAATTTCATAAAAACATTAATATTTAAGGGTTTGATTATTATAATTTATTAATTTAAAATATAAATTTTATAGAAAAAAATTAAATAACATGAAATTAATATAATTATAATTAAATATGATCAAAATTATATTATAAATTTATATTATAATCAAACTCGCTTAAGATATATAATCAAATTCGTAAAACCAAAATAAAAGTCTAACTTTTTGTGTCATAAACATATTATAATAAAATGAAATTTAAATTGCAACACAAATTTCAGCTATAATAATAAAACAGATTAAATGTATATATATAATCAAACTCGAATATAAATTATAATTCTTATTATAATCACTATATAATCAAACAAGATCTAATTAGTAATACAAATTTCAATTATAATCAAATATACGCAAAATAAATATTCAAACTCTAAATTGCAAATAAAAATTCAAACTAATAACATAACACATATTCATGCTTTTTTCATGCTCTCCATTTTTATAATCTTATGTGTTTCTAACAATATAGAATCTCTGCCGCTATCAATAATTATTCTATTATTCATTAGTATTAGTATGATCATATATTTATTTAATTTAATTCTATTTATATAATAGATAAGTAATAATAGAAATAAAAGGGGGAAATGATATAGTAATTAAAAGTGGAAATTGGTGACGTGTGAAGGAGGATGATTTTCTCCCATTAAATGCAGTAGAAGAATGAGAATTGCAACATGTACGAAACTACCAAGGAAAGAGAAACATACATGCGCGTGGAGCGCGTGTGTTTTGTGAGAATGGAGTTGTTTTCAAAATTTTTGAAATTTTATATTTATATACCGTATAAAATACGGTGACTGATAATAGTGACTGAAAATAGTGTACACATAACATATTTTAAAACCTATATATGAGTTAAAAAACCCTAACACGCTAGCCACAAAGAATCTAAGATTGTTATCTCTTTATGTTAAATGTATTTTATTTAATTTGATTTTGATATGTATGTTGTAGATTATGTGTTTATAGGATGAATCATGTTAAATTTATATTGTGTTTGTATATTTTAATAATTAATATATTAAATTTGATTGTGTTAAATTATTTATTCGTATTAAATTATGTTAAATTGTTATAATTAATTGTGTTATATTTATAAAATAATTTATGAAATCTGTAATGCCTATGGATATTTGCAATATAAGCATTGCTATAGTATTTAATTTCAATAATTCTACGTGAACAAGTAGTTTTGGTCAACCAAGTGCAATCAAGTGATTTATGCACTTTTTATAATATTTGACACCGAAATAATATTCTATTTAGTATAGAAATTACTTAGTTGCACTTGATTGACCAAAACCACTTGTTCAAATACCATTACCGATTTAATTTAAACGAAGCTCAGACCATGATGGGGATGGAAATTGGGAGAGGGAGTAAAAAAAAATAAGGGGAGATAGAGGCAAACGGTTCACGCAATCACGCCCTTCCCATGAATCTCATTGCCTTCCCTATGCGCGCGTATATATATATACCCACAATTTGAAGAATTTGAATGAACTAACTCTTTACCTTCTTTTAACTAAAAGTGGTGATGCCTAACTTTTCCTATTAAAATTTGATCCAAAAAAGAACTGAAAATAAGAAAAAGAAATGTAGAGAAAGGAACAAAGTTTGTTAAAACGTTCCACAATCAATAGTACTTGTTGAATTTTAGTACTAATTTTTTGACCCATTAAATTAAAGTCGTTTTCAGAAATTTAGGAAACCCTCAAAATCTGAATCTATCAAAATCATATGCATCAAGATGGGAGCTATTCTTCAATCTATTTTCCTTCAAGGTGGGTTGGAGGAACGTTGATTCCATATTCCAGCAGTCCAAATTAAAGCATCAACTGTTTTAGCCTTGTAACTTCTATTAGCAAACAATCATTCAACAAGACTTTTGCTAGGGAAAATAATTGATGTAATTCATGTAATTGGCTACAATGCGATCGCATCAAGTCAACAATGAGCCATATTAGACTCAATTATAAATTCACAATCACTATTTAAAACCGACTTATCATAGGTTTATACTGAAATCAGCCACTAATGTATAATACGTATTAAAATATAAAATATATATTAAAAATAAATTAAACTATATATGTATTTTATATTTAAACATGTATTATACATGATGACTGATTTATTATGTGTATTATACAAAATACACATTAAAAATAAATTAAACTATACATGTATTTTATATTTTTTTATTCTAAAACTCTATCCCTTACCCTATGTTTGAAAATAAAAAATCTCCGAAAGTAAAAAAAAAAAAAAAATCAACCCAATCCAATAAAATGAACCACGAATTTTTACACTTTTGAGCTAAAACTACTCTACTTATGTTATATTTTTTAATAAGAAATGCCAATTTTAAAAAAATAAAATAAAATAAAAAATCTAACAAATGAAACCACCAATTTAGATGAACTTTAATCAACGGGCTAGACCTCTATTTTACTGGCCCATGAATATTTCATATAAAATTGGTCCAATCCATTTAACTAGTGAACTTTAATGTAAATGGCGATGCAGCCAAGGTTTTAGGTTAGTGAATTATGTACTTGTGCCTCTTAAATATTGTACCAAAGTTCAATTCCCTTACGAGGAAGAACCTAAATTGTGTGTAAGTAGAAATATTTTTTCTTTTTTTCCGTAAACAAAGGGGCAGAAGCCCAAGAAATAATTTTTATTCTTCATATATAATTTGAGCTGGCAATTGGATTGGCCACATATAATAGATCAAGAATAATAACAAGGTAGGCTTGTCCAGATGAGTAGGTCCAACCCATGTTTTAGAACAGTGCGTATGATGTTGCAATTGTCAAGACCCAATTGACCTATTGGGCTATTAACTGGGTATAACGTTTAAGATTGTAACCATAACTAATAGCGACCCAAAAAGAAAGAAGGAGTAATAAGGTTTGGCTACAAAAGAAGTCCCAATGCAAAGTCCAAAAACAAAAGAAATCTACAAAAGAAGTCTTACAAAAAAAAAAAGGAATATTCAGTTATACACTGTTATATAGAGAACTTCTAAGAACGGAATTCAAATGATATGGCTATTGCAAGCAGAATTGGTTCTTTGTTCAGCTCTTTTTACTAATTAAGTTGAGAGAAACTAAATTAAAGGGTTCTAGTGATTAATAATGATATCCAAGACAAAATGTTAGGTAACATATTCCCTTGAAAAGAAACTAGTAGGGTGGATTTGCGGGTTGAGAGAGGGAGGTCAAGAAATATATACATCTCTTTTAAATTTTTATTTTTATTTTATTAAGAATGACTAATAAAAAATGAAAGGAGATAATATGTTTGTCTGTTATATTATAAAAAGAAGGTATACAAAATGATGTACAAATATAATAAACTTGTAGTGAAAAAAAAAATGTTAAGATTATATATATACAAATTAAATAATATTTGAAAATTTAGAAATAAGGTGTACATTTATCTATATTTAATCTAATGATGTAAATTAAAATATATACAAGCTTGAGTTAAACTGAAATAAATTGCACAAACATATAAATAAATGTAATAACTATATATGGATGTTAATGGTCAAAGAATATTGAAATATGAGAATTTATGGATTAAAAAAGAAATTATGGGTGGCCATATGTATTATTTAGTGATAATCACATACATACCCTACTTATCAGAAATAAAATAAAATAAAGAAATACTATTAAGTGTATATGACTGGTGTAAAAGAAAAGGAGTAGTATATAATATATGAATAAGTTGTTATCATTAAAATAGAAAAATAGAGAGTATGAGAAGGTAGCACAAGAGTCTATGAAAATCACAGTTCACAAGAGGCAACAATGGAGATTCCCCTGCGTGTGTGTTGCATCATAGTCATAGCAATTAGCAAACAAGGACTAGACATATATGTGTCGGTAATAGCAAGCACCTTTCCATTTTTGGCAATGAACCAAAGCCCTATATATGAATACCTTGTAGAACGCAAATAAATAAGTGGCAACCCACCAAACCTTGTAGAATGCATCATCATCATTTTTAATTTCAACATAATTCATTTTTATTTATTTTCCCTAATCCTACCTATTATATTATATAAGATTTGTTTTTGCATTTCAAAAGCAGACACCATCTAGCACCTTTGTTTTTCTTTTGGGGCACATGTATTCAACATACTCCGTTTTTAAATGCCCCATCTATCTTCTATCATCTTCAGGGACTTCATCAATTCTTCATTATATTCCCTTGAATAACTTTACTATAATTAAGCTACTAATAGTGTATGTTTATTAATTATTGCATTGTGATCTTGTGTTAATTAAAGTGGAGATTGACAAATATTCTTTAATTTCATTCGAGATCTAAGAATGATTTTCGATTGCATAACTTAGGAGATTTTACGAGAAATATCAACTACTGTCATTGTTTAATAATATGTAGCGTGTTATATGATATATACTGTATATAATTATTTAAATATTCTAGATTTAATGTACGATTTTACAAACCTAAGAATATTTTGTATAACATCGATCGTGTAATGCTCAGCCAACAAATAATCTACTAATATAATATGTTACGTTATTACTTTATTATTCGGGATATGTTCAAATAGTCAAATTATTTAGGTTGTTGCACCGAGTTAAGCTTAATATATAGGTGCATATTAATATAAGAAATAAAATATTTGGAAGATAATAAAAATAATCTAAAATAGTTTTTCTATTTTATATTTATTAAGTATTGATGAAATAATAAAATGAATAATTTTATTATGTCCCTCCTTTTCTTTTATGTTTATTATTTCGTATTTTCTTTTCTACCTAATTACCTATTAATTATGCCTCTAGGTGCTAGTTGATGCATACATGCGTGCACGTATCATGACTCCTTGTATTTACAAGACAAATCAATAAGCATAATTTATCATTTTCTAGGAGTTTTGCAAAAAAGTAAGAAATGATCACCACAAAAAATAAAAACCCAAAAATAAAAGAATATATATAAGGGCCGTACATAAATAATGTACGAGGTCGAATACTTGAGAGGACTTGATTCCATTTCCATAACCTACCGACTTGGCCAATAAACCCATCATATATGGCATACCCACCACCGAATATACAATACTCGTGTCACATTCAAAGCCTCTATCTAATATTTAATTTCATGCATGCACTTATTAACTAAAACTACTTGAATCAAATTTTAATTAATTGATGTTAGTCAATTTTTGTTATTGTAAGATTAGTTTTTTTTTTTTTCAAAGGTTCTGAATTTATTAGAGATATAATTATTTATGTTTTTTTTATTTGTTTAAATTTTTTGAAAAAAATAATATCATAATATAACATTAGAATTTTAAAACTTGAAAATATAAAATTCAACCCTTGTTAAATCTTTAAAAAAAGTCAACAAAAAATAAATATAAAATGAGAAAAAAGTTCATATAAAATTTTCATGCAAATAAAAGAAAATATTGCGGCATAAGAAGCATATTATAAATATAAGTATATAACTATTAATATTATTCTATTAACTTAAGGTTGCCTAAGCTTTCCGAAGAATTAGTGGTACTATGACAGGGTTTAGACCTAAAATTAAGTGATTATAATTTAGGGTTATAAAAATTTCTAATACCATCGGATAATAGAAACTTAAAACTATTGTAATAAAATCACCAAAGTAATGATGAAATATAATGGAAGAGTGTTATATACAGAGGGTATTTCAATAGACTCTATATATATATGCCACGTACTAATAATGTTACTATTCTAATATAGATCAAAACGTGTACTTTAGGTGACACTACTGGGCATATGATTTGGGCGAACCTCAAAATCAAATCACACTTATGAATCGTCAACCTAGAAAGTAAGTATCAATTAATTAATTAACATCGAGGAGATTGATGAATATATATGTGAATGCAAAAAGATGAACATCACTATGTGTTTAAAGTAATCTCACTATCATATGTAAGTGACAAAGGTAAGTAATAGGTTAACATAATTAACATGATTGATGTTACTATATATAGAAGTATAATAGTCAGGTTTCAACATTTTGAAAATCAATAATGTTTGTTGACTACTGTAAACAAAAATTATAAATACTAAATTACTAATTCACTTATGTATGATATTGTTAAAAGAAAAAATGAAAAACACCTATTTTTCTTTTCTTTTTATTCTTCTGTGAGATATTATAATTATTATCATTAGTCATTTGTATATTGTTCAATAAACTTAAAAAGAAAATCAATTGCAAAATTACTTTTGAAAATATGGTGTATCTATAAATTTATACTACAGAAAAGCAGCCCAGGGATATCCACAATTTTTCGCAGCAATTTTTAAAATGGCCTCTAAAAAGAACATAAGGGAAAGCCAATTATATATAGGGCCGGTTTTCGAATGGTTCAGGCAAAGCAATGTGTCCTTTCTCTCAAATCTCCTTCTATTTTTTTTTAACACTCAAATGAAAATTTATAAAATAAATTCACTTATGGATGATATACTTTCTTTCTTTTTGTACAAAGAAAAAAAAAATCATTATCCTTTTTATTTTTTGTAGTCTTATAATTTATTGAAGGATTGGCAGAGCAAAATATTCTGTTAGAATAGGTAGTTAATAGGTTGTTAACATCTTCTATAAATAGTCTTACAAAGGAAAACATTTATAATTTTTTGTTACTTTTCCAATTGATATATTGTTAATCTCTTCCACAAATAAATTGGTACACGTAGGTGGCTTTCTATTGAAAACACCTATCTTTTCTCTTTTCTTTTGTTGTTCATCAAGAAACTCTATCTGTTTTTTTTTTTTTTGTTTTTTTTATTTGCATCTTCACTATTTCTGTCATCTAAGTCTTCAAGTCTTCTTACATAATTATTACATATTGGCTAAATAACATGAATTTGAAAGCCATATTTCTGAACCTCTATGTGCTATGTGTGTTTTAATATAATATATATATAAAACGATACATGATATATGTGCTGGTGATATGTTACAATAGGGACCTATAATTGTCACTTCTTATAATAATATGATGTAATGGAAGAATAAATATGTTAGGTCTGATGTTCTTGCAAAACATGGTTTATTAGGTGAGACTAATATTAAAAAATATGAAGTTAATAACGTTCAAGAAATCAAAGTTAATTTGTAAATAAAAGAGTATGGCAATTAATGCCAACTTTAAAATAGGGAATTGGAGGTAACGAATGAGTTGGAATGAAAAGGAGTGATACCAACACATAGGTATTAAAAAAAAGTGAGAACCACAAATGACAATACAGAGGCATTCAATCAAATAAAGACACGATATATGTAGATTAGTAATAAAGGGGAATATAAATAACTAAGGATTAAGTGAGGAAGTGCTCAAAGTGGGACATATATATGGAGAAGTCATGCAATAGAAAGAGGTAATTGTTTTGCATGATGTGGTAGTTGTAATTCATTATTTTCTTGTGTTAACTTCATTATTGTGATCTTTTGTGCAATTTAGGTTCACCTTGATAACAATGTCCAAGGGAATGAAGAGTCATAAACCTTAAACTCACTCCCACTGGGTAGAAAAATATAAAACTTTCTTTAAAAAAATTATCATTAATTTGTATGTTAGTTCAAGAAAACCTTGAAAACTAAAGAGTTAATTGTAAAATTACTTTCTAAAAATATGTGTATTTAATTTATAACAATACTTAATATTATATAAAAATAAAAATATTCAATGAGCACGTTTTATATAAAACGTTAAAATAATAGATATATCAACTCCATTTTTTCAATATTTAGAAAATGACACATATAATAAACCGATCGAATTATTGGAGGGAATAAATCAATTTGGTACAGTTCACTAATAACTGGATGAAATACTCCAGTTATTATGGCTTTTTGACTGGTACAAATAAAAGAAAGGTTAAAGAAACATTAAGAAAATAAAATGACCACCGTCGAGGCATTATTATTGCCTCAGCATGCACAATCCTATTATAAAATAAATGCAACAAATATAGTACTTATAACCCTTTTTACACTTGACGCCAAAATAATTCTAACATTACATTCATTAATGCCACAAGCCTCGAATGTAGAAGCTGGCAGTGGCAAGAGACCCGTGTGTAAGAAGCAGCACATACAAGTGATATAAATACTGCTGATTACACAAAACAAAACAAAACAAAAATCAAATAAATGAACTAATAATTGTACATAATTAATTGGTAATGTATACTTGTATATATAGCATTAGTTTCCTTAAAAGGTATATTTCAATGGTTATAGCAGTGATTAATTTCGTCTGAAACTTCAATATTACTAAAGCAAATAAAAATATGATGATTTTTTTTAGTTTCTAACAATAGATGAACTTCTAATTAGGTGATTATAAAAGGATTTAATGATATAAAATATGTTGTTTCATTCCCTCCTTAATTAACAACATTTAAAAGTTCGGGAAAATGTTTAAATTGATCCCGAAAGATATTACATTATTTAAATCGATTTTCGAAAAATTTTGTTAGTCATATTAGTCTCTAAAATATACAATTCTTAATCAAATTGGTACTTCTACCAATTAAATGACATGTGTTACAAAATGATTGACGATAGATGACACGCCATTCAATCATTGCGTGACACGTGGCATTTAAAGATGACATGTCATCATTTGATTGGTAGAAGGACTAATTTGATTAAAGATGCTATCTTTCGGGAACTAATATGACTAATAAAATTTTTCAGGGACTAATTTGAACATTATTCCCTTAAAGTCTTGTCACTACAATAAAGGCAGGAATTTTTGTTGTATCGCGGAAACAGTTTTGTGGTATAATGACGTTGCTAATAAATATTTTTATGATGATTTTTCACAACCGTTGCAATAACGACCGTGAAACAAAAAATACGATGACAATTCATTTTGTGGCAGTTTAAGAACCGCCGTTAGATGGTGATTGTTAAAAGTAAACTGATTTTTATTATAACAGGTACAAATTAGTGGTTCAGACTCGTGATCCGTGTTCTTCGATGATGCACCGGTGGTGCTGCTGTATCACAATGGGAAATTCCCTTTTGGAAATAATTTTGAAAATTTCTTGGGAGAGATTCAAACCAAGGATAAAGAGATAGTCCAAACTCCTTCACCATGTCTTTCACTCCACCAAGCAAATCCAACATTCAATAAATATTTTGAATGATTTAAATTAAATCATTAATATTTAATTAAGACGACTTATTAATTGTGATTTATATTTTATCTTTTTATTTATTAAAAAAATTATTAACCATAAAAATTGAAGTTATCACTTTTTAATTAATTAGATTTGCGTGATGTGAAATATTATTTTTTATCATTTAAATTTTTTTATTAATTTTTTCATTAAATTAAAATCTAATTTAAAAATATTAAATAAAAAAAATACAACGGCAGTTCCAACATCAACCACCGATATTCCTTCCATCTATCCGTTTTACAGCGGTCTCTTTAAAACCGCCGTTAAATGTGATAAGCCACCACAAAGTTTATTGACATTATTCATTTAGTGGTGGTTTATTAAGTCAAAAAATAGTTCTAATATTTAATTTAATTCAATTTTATCTATCATGTTTTCAATTACTTAACCACGGATTACATAGAGGGATTTTAAGACAAATTAATCTTGCATTGCTTTCTCTTTAGAATAGTCTAGTAATTAATCTTTCCAATTCTTTTGTTTGAGTAAATTCCTTGATTACATATTTTATCTTACTTGACTTTTTCTGGGATTTAACAAGATGCAATTATCGATTAAATACACACCTTCGAAGGGGAAATTAAAATAGTGTAAACAAGAAGGTTCGGGAGTTTTTTGAATTTGATCAAAATACTAAACCAAATTATTACGACTCTAACCTTTTTTTAAAATTAAAATGTTAAAATTCCTAGCACACAACACCATCTGTTTGTGGAGTGTGAAAAATATAATCACTAATATATTTCTTACTATCAATTTAAAATTTTAATAGAAGTGATTTGATAATATGGTTTTAGAGTCTAGTCATCGATTTAATGTTGTTGGGTCAGTCTTCTGCAAGTGTTCATGTTCCATATGATTATTTTTTAGCATGAAGGAGATATATTAAAAGATCTCATCTTTCAAACGTAGGATCTTTAAAAGCTTTATAAGTTTGACATATTATTCACCAACTTCTAAAGTTAAAATAAGTCTACTCAATCTCAATTTTAATACAAGTGTATTTATTAAGACCTATACAAAAATTCACTTAAACTAAAAAGCAAATTCGTTTAAGAGAAGTATGTTAGACATAAAATATTTGAATGAGATTTAATTTCTCCCATATATAGGTTTTTTTTTAATAAATAATTTTAAATAACTATTTACTAAATTAAATACATTTACAAATATTTGTTTTTTTAGGCATCCTACCTGTTCCCGCTGGCAGAGGTCGAGGGATAACTTTTGACTAATTCCCGCACTCAGTGGACACGAAATTGGTGGAAGCAGAGGTTACCGCAGTCTCTGGCTGCGGGAATGGATTTTGGTTGAGTCCCTCTGTCAATGGCTGCGGGATTGGTATTTACAAGGGTCCCACCTGCAGTGGCTGCGGGAATGGTTCGTTCTAGTATCACTCGACCACTGCCTGCGGGATTGGACATGTAATAACTCACCAGCAGTGCCTGCGGGACTGGTTTTCGTGATCTTCTATATAAACAGGATGTTGGGCACCCTCACATTTCACTCCAAACCATTTAAACACTCTCCTCCAAGCTTTCTTTGTTTTCTCTATTCTTTTATTTATAATGGATCAACCTTTGGTTATTCGATTACACCCAAATGTCGTCATACATGAGCGGCAGGACGGAGTCTGGTTCCAATCTGACTCACCGGTAGTGTTTCAACATCCGGATATGAGCACGATGTCAGAGTTAGTGGCAGTCTTCTTGCACCACCCAGGAGGCGAATTTACGGCAATAAGGAAAGTTAGGTATCGATTCTTACGGCGCCAACCCGACGGCAGATTCGTGAATTTGCTGGTGTGGCTATTTAACGATGAACATGTGCGTGTCACCTTCGGATGCCACCGCAAACTGATGCCCAATACGTGATGGATTTTTTGGTTGAGGTTGGTGTCAGCACATATGGTCCGCCCGTTGCAGCGACGCCTGTCCGCACTGTCGAACCTTCATTGCCGCCGGAAACAGAAATGGCGGTGGATAATTCAGAGTCCGATTCAGAATATTCTGAAAGTAGTGGCTCTTCCTCCTCTGATGACGCAGAAGGTGCCGATTGTATCCCAGAGATGATGGCAGGAGCTGGATCTTCCCGTTATATCCTTCCCGCACCGCCGCCAATTCCAAGGCTGGACGACGTGCCAAGCTTTTTCCAGCAGCTCGACCTGAACGAAGGGCCATGTGAGGATCCGTTGAGACAGGGTATGTGCAATGATTATAATACGGACGACAGTGCAGAGCTCCGAGTTGGCCACAGGATGCGGAACCGGGCAGCAGTTCAGACTGCAATCAAGAATTATAGCATTCGGAGGAATGCGGAGCATCGAGTAATTGAGTCGGACCGAACCAAGTATCATTGCCGGTGCAAGCATGCGGAAGATGGCTGTCCCTGGCGCATTCGGGTTGCTTTGAGACAAAACTTTGGATATTTGTAAGCCATTTGTATCTGTTCTCGTTGGGATTGTTTTCACAATACAATTTATTTCTAATTTCAGTAATTATGCGGTTGTTGCAGGGAGGTTCGCAAGTTTGGAGGCCCCCACATGTGTCTTGCCCCGACTATGTCGGACGACCACTCTCAGTTGGATAGTAGCCTCATGTCCGCCGTCATTCTGCCAATGGTCAAGACCAGTCCTTCCGTTTCTGTGCCTGTTCTCCAGAGTGCTATCCAGCAAGGTTATCACTTTAAGCCCTCTTATCGCAAAGTGTGGATGGCGAAGAAGAAGGCCATGGTTATTTTATATGGGGAGTGGGAAGAGTCGTATGACAAGGTCCCGCGGTTAATACAAGCTTTTCAGATGTTTCTACCGGGTACGGTGACAGACTTTGAAACAGTCCCTTATTACAACGGCCACTTGTTGGATCGTGATTCGCGACAGTTCGATAAAGTCTTCTGGTCATTTGCTCCTTGCATCGAAGCATTCAAGCATTGCAAGAATTTCATCTCCATTGACGGCACCCACCTTTATGGGAAATACGGCGGGGTGTTATTGATCGCGGTTGCGCAGGACGGGAATGACAATATCTGCCCATTGCGTTCGCCCTTGTTGAATCCGAGACAACTGAGTCTTGGTCGTTCTTCCTGTCGAACCTGCGAAGACATGTCTAATGCCATCCGAGCCGCACTTAACGACGAGAGGAATGGTTGGGCCCCCCAAGAGCTCATCATGCCTATTGTATAAGACGAATGGGTGCAAACTTCATGTCGAGGTTTAGAGACACTCGAGGAAAAGAGTTAATGACTAATGCAGCGTATAGTGCTTCCGTGAAAGGTGCCGAGCACTACATGGCGGCTTTGCAGGCGCACTCAGTTGACATGCATGCATGGGCTTTGAGCTTTCGCACGGATTTGTGGATGAAGCATGTTGACCATGGTCAACGTTGGGGGCACATGACGACAAACTTATCTGAGTGTATCAATTCTGTGTTGGGGGGAACCCGTCGCCTTCCAGTCGCCGCCATCATCCGAGCCACCTATGAGAGACTCCAGCAGTTATTTGTCAGAAAGGGGAGAGAGGCCGCGGCACAGTTGAACGTCGGCATGAGGTTCTCGCAGACGCTCTTGTCTGCCGTTGAAAAGAGCCGAGAGGATCTGAACAAGATGCGCGTCACTCATTGCGATCGACAGGCCTCCGTGTTTAGCGTTGATGAGCTAGAGGAGCTACATGGATCCTTTGGGTGTTCGTTTCGTGTCCGGCTGAGACAACGCACGTGTGACTGTGGGGAATTCCAATCTCTGCACTATCCATGTCGACACGCTTTAGCCAGCTGTGCGGCCGCGAGTGTGGAATGGGGACAGTTTGTTGATCCAGTGTATGGGATGCAGTCCGTGTTTAGTGTGTATCAGGCGGAACCCCATGATAGCCTGCTACAAGTCCCAAAGTCACGTAGGAGTGGGACCCACCTAATCGAAAACAATGTTGTTGGAATTGTCCGGGAACAAGGCTCCTCCAAGCATCATCATAATGTAGCAACACGCATGTTGCCTCAAAACATCTGGGGGTGCGCCGGTCTGTGGGGTCGACAGCACGCGCTGCCTCAACCAAGTCATCTTCACCCCAGAGCCACTGTGCCGATCGCCCTACGGGGGACGTCTACCAAGAAATTTCGCCACCATCTCCCAGGACCTTTGCTGATACCACTGATCAAAATCCCTAACGCACCCACTAACCGGGTCTCCATCCGTCCTAAGGCCAAGATGATATGCCACATCCTGCATGTTTTGGGCATTTATTATCAACTCGCACCATAAATATGTATTCTCAAAATCACTCCATAAACATAAACCATTCATACCTGCAACGTGATCATGCACTCACCCCATGGGAGATGAAAACTGTGTGTTTCCGGCCTCCACCTCTCAACTAGTGCAGACAGCAACGGCATATTGTAATCAAAGCCACTCATCTGCAGCGGGCCACCAAAATCGGCCTCTTGAATGTACTCAACAAGACATTCCGGCGGTCGGAAGTTAGGTAGAACACCACGAGGCGTGAGCATCCTAGGAGTCTGTCGTTAACACAATTACGAGTATAAGTATAAATATAAATTGTTCGAACAACAAAAATTTGCAGGTAAATTATAAACGCCGTCATTTCGAGATGTATCAGGCCATATAACAGTTCAGCACTCTACTAGCAAACTAAATAATGCGAGTAAAATAATAATCCGAGTAAAATAACAGGAACACCCTAAAAGAAAGATGGACCAAACTAATCAACTCATATTTAACTATAAATCACTGGAATATTACATCGTACATAGCTTCGATCAAATCACAATTTAATGAATACAACACACTAGAAAGATACATCGTACATTACATTTTTCAAACTAACTATCATAACTTATTTTAACATTTACACAAAATTAAAATTTATATCGTTAAGATCAGATTCCAAATATTCAACCTTCTTACATAAAATTAAAATTTATATCGTTAAGACCCGCTTCCAAATATCGAGCCTTCGAAGGAGGTGGTCATATCTCAGCAATGGCCACTTATTGAGGAACGATACGATGAAATTTAACTGGGTGAATGTGCAGGAGGACTATCACCCGTAAAATTTTCATCGATCATTCCCCTTTATTAATTGCCTATTCCGCCCATTCCCATTGATACCGTCAGCGATATTTCGGAGACAATCCCTGTTATTAATTTTTCGAATTACTTCATGACTAGTAAAACAACATCTCAATAAATCGTTAAAAATTTTCCAAATATTGTCTATCATGTTCGATCGACATTATAAAATAATATTGTACACATTCAATATTATCGAAACAACAAAATAAAAAACATGTAATATCACAAATACTAGCAATTTTCAAATAAAAACCTACCACTCATTCTAAAAATGTATAATACATTAACCAACATGCTAACTACACAAATCCAACCAGACCACATGGAAAAATATTTAAAAATATGACATTTCTAACCTCAAATCCTAATGCTCCAGCCAGATGGTGAGACTTGTCCAGCCTATTAATATCCGGATCTCGTACCATCTCAACCCTACCTTGACCTCTACCAGCCATCCTTGTCAAAATCCTCTTCAATAAGTAAAGAAAGAAAATTAAAGTGGAGAAAGAAAGTGAAAGAAAATGGAATGGGAAATTTTTGAATGGAGTTGGACGAGTCTCGCTGCCATATATATAGGCAACTCCATGGTCGAATCCCGTGGCCATTGATGCGTAGGCATCTTGGGTTGTTTTTAGTCTCAATTTCTCTTGATTATTAAGATATTCTTTGTGAATTATTGTTATTAATTGATCAAATCAAACAAACTTGATGTTCTTTGAGTGGTGTTTGTGTTTTTAGAGGAATTCACTAAGAGGTTTAGGTGATTGAAGATCATTTGAGAGAGATTGAAGAAAGGAGGATGAAAAGAAGCTAACTCATTGAAGAATTTACTCCCAGTAGCTCCCACGTTATACGTCCACTCTCCACGTCGTACGTAGAAATTAAGAAACAAAACTCACAAATTGACAGAGAGCCCACGTAATACGTGGGAGTCTCTCGTCATACGTGAGAATGCAACAAAAGAAGAGGAGATGGACAGAGAGCCCACGTTATACATGAGCTCTCCCACATTGTACGTGAAGTGTGGCGTCCAAAGAAGCAATTGGAGGCAATAACCCCACGTTATACGTGGGTTGGCAACGCCATACGTGGGAACCAAATAAAGAAGAGCTAACTTAGACAGAGCCTCCACGTTATACGTGGAGGATCACACGTTGT
>JASCZI010030224.1:109081-123699 GCA_036250425.1 Stylosanthes scabra
TTATAAATTTAATAACAAAAAATTAAAAGAAGGCAGGAGATGAGGAGGAGAACCGCATGAAGGAAGAGAGGAAACAGGACGGAAAGTTTCAAACTTATTTGGAATGGGATGTTTATTGTTGAGGACCCCATTCCCACATAACCCTGCACAAATTAGAATACTGCTACATGCACCAACATCATAATTAACCTCCCTCGGCTATTATACATGTTTGATTTTATTTTGATTATAAAATCTAATTTAATTATATTAAACATAATAATAATGTGAGGAAACACGTGATAAGATAGGAATTTATTAATAATCATTAATTTTGTAATGTATAATTTTATCTTTAAATAAATCATGATCTAACACAAGTTAGGTCGATTTTTTATCTTATTACATATAAATTAAGATAGGAATGCATATATATGAATCAAGCCGAGTCAAGTTTTAATATTTCCTCGGATAAATTGTTTAAAACTTATACTATTCGTATTTGAATTAAGAGTAATGCTAGTAACAACGTTATGGAGTCAATAGGGAGCCAAGGAGTATAATTAGAGAAATAGTGAGTGGTAAAAGGGGAGAGAGAAAAGAAGAAAAAATAATACTGGCTTTCTATTGTCTTTATAATATTGGCTACCAAGACTTTCTCTTGAAGTAATTAAGAACAGAAACAATAATTCTATGTGAACAACTAATTTTGGCCAACCAAATACAATCAAGTGATTTATTTTTATGCAAAATATAAGACTATTTCGATGTGAAATAGAACTTTATTTAGGTGTAATTTTTTATACTATTTGACACCGAAATAATATTCTATTTAGCATATAAATAAATCACTTGATTGTACTTAATTTGTCAAAACCACTTGTTCAAATAGCATTACCCAATTAGAAAAATCGATCTATTAATACATAATTTTTGAAATTATATACAACAAATTAATAAAATTTTACCTGTAAATATAAAATTTAATAGACATTAAATAACATTTATTGAAAACAAAAGTGACATTATATATAATAAAACATAGTAATCAGAAAAATAAATGTATAATATTTAATCACTGATTTCATTTTTTAAGAAAAAATATATATGTACTTTGAAATATAAAGCATAATTTTGACAAGGTTGAATTTACCCGTAAAATATGACTCGAAGAATTCAAAGATGAAGCCAAATAAAATTAATAAATTTAAATCAAATGTATTCAAAATGCTAATTTTTGTTTTTTTATTAAAAACATTTTGGAGAGAAACTCGAACCTAAAAATTTTTTTAAGAAAAAAAGGCAAATGTCATTTGAGCTACAGCTCTATTTATACGCTAAATAAATCATATCATCTTTTAACATAAGTTTAAGTTCGTAATACATATGAGTTTTACTAGACGTATACTAAAAACAAGTCATTAAATCAATATCGAATAACTATTAACTATAAATTTTCTTAGAGCAACTTCAATAAATACTTTTTGAGTATCAATTTTTTTTAAAAGACAAATGAATTCATTTGATATTATGTTATGCATTAGAAGGAAGAGAAAAAAGTGATATCGATATCACTAAATTGATATTGTATCACTCTGAACAAATGTCAATTAAAACATGTTATTTGTAAAACTCATTAAATACAAATTAACTTAACTTAATAAATAGTATTATATGATGTCCAAATTGATATTAAATTAAAGGGTAATGCTATTTGAACAAATGGTTTTGGCCAACCAAGTGCAATCAAGTGATTTATTTCTATGCTAAATAGAATATTATTTTTGTGTCAAATAGTATAAAAAAGTGCACCTAAATAAAGTTCTATTTGACACCGAAATAGTCTTGTATTTAGCATAGAAATATATCACTTGGTTGCACTTGGTTGGCCAAAACCATCTGTTAACGTAAAATTATTGTAAATGGAAATGAAATATTAAAGATGTCATCTCAAATATAATATCAAATGGTACATGGTCTCACAAATATTGATGTAGCATTATATGGAACAAAAATTAATATTAAAATAAAACCAATATGCTCTTAATATTACTTTTTTTGCCTGCCATGCTAAACATTTTCCCTTTTGTGTATTTCTAGTAACAAAATTTGATGGTCAATAATTTAAATTTATATTATATTATTACCTAATAATTTTTTTAACAATCTAATATCATATTTTTAGTTAACATTTTTAAATATAAAAAAATATTAAATTGTGTTGTAGTTGTAGCATTACTATTTTCTAATATCATCGATTTTTCTTTAGGATATGTGGAGAGCAACAAAATTTAAACTTAGAATCAAATTATCTAAACCCTTTATCACCAAAAAAAAAATTATCTAAACCCTTTACCATTAAATTAAAGCACCTATAACCATATCCCCTAATATAAGTGATAAGTGATTTGAGTTACTTAAATGTCTAATTTCGAATTTGAACTTTCAGAATGGCATGCATGCAGAAGGAAATATTGACCTCCCGAAAGTATCATTCAATAAGATGTCTATCCTTCAAAAAAAAAAAAATTAAAGCACCTATAATCATCATAGTGGCTTATTGGTTTTCATTAAGGATAAATATTAGTTATTACTACCAAAGAAAACACAAACGTTATTTTCCAAACGGTAACGTTCAGCTCCAGGAAACCCGTATTCAAAGCAAGATTCCGTAGCTTCATCAAGAAAACCTTCATGCATGTACCGAAAAATTAAAAAAGGGACAATCTTGATGTTAGGTTATAGGCTCATTATTTCGGAAGCTAGCAACTTTTCCTCCTTTTCATTTCTTCTTTTTTTAAAAAAATAAAAAATAAATCATTTTTAAGGTTATAATATAGAATTTGTTGAACCTGTTTTAGTATATGCCATTTACATCAAGAGTTTGCATTTCGTTTTTTTAATTGGCAATAAATTTTTACTCTACCTATATTCTTATTTTATATTAAAGGAAATTCAAGTATATAAGATTTATGTTTTAATTAATCAATTAGCAAATTTTACACATGTCAACTATTAATTTGCAAGTATAAATTAAAGTACATCGTTTCCTCCCAATAATGTTTGGGATGAGGTGGTAATCATTGTTGAGACAATATTGTGAATTAGCTCAAGTTACAGAAAAGAATCCAATTAATGAATCTGGATCAGTAAATAAAAGTGAGGATTTTACTTTAAAAGATAAGTTAATGTGGTTTTTATCATTGGTTCAATAAAAGAATTAACGATCAAGAAAATTTTATACTTAAATATATGTGATATGTGAAAGACACACACAAAAATTTCTGATATTTGGAATAGGAAAAGTATAGGTAATTAATAAATTTTTAATCAACAAATCAGTCAACAAAAAATAGAACATTCGAAGTTACTATTTATAGAACATCCACAATGGAAGTTATAAAACATCCGAAACCTAAAGCAACCTCAGTCAACTTTATATTTTTTTAGAAACAAAACATCCGAAACCTAAAAATAGAACATTCGAAACCTAAAGAAATAGAACATCTAATTTAAGTTGTTGGCTAATATTAGCTGAATTTTTTTGATTACTTAGCATCATAGTTGATTGTAATATCATTCAATTTTAGGAGAGATAAGTATAGTTTATTGTTAAATTTCTAAATAAAAGAAATTATTCTCCCGTTAAAATAACAAAGAGAAGAAATGTAATATGTATTTATACTCTTATTAATTATACTTCTGTCTTTTTTTTTCTTTCTTTTTATCCTTAGTGTATGCTTAGCATTAGAACGAGTAAATGAATAAAAATACATAAAATTTTTTAAATAAATAAAAATATACACATACAGATATGTCATAAAAATACTCACCTCAAAATTTGGTCTTATAACTTGAGATAAATAAATAATTATACAGATAAAAGAATTAATCTTAGGTTAATTAATTTGGATATATATATACTTTAAATTAGTCTGATGAATTGAAGTGAGATGTAAATGAATAAATTTGATATAACAAAATGATTAGCCTCACCATATAATTAATCTAAATGTCATTGAATAATTATATTCTCCCCTTGAAGAAAATTGCCTCGTGTGAAGAATACTCATAGTAGTTCGCACCAAAAGTATACATACATGTAAAGAGAGAGTGATAGATGAATAAAGGCCATAACATAAGGAGCTATAAGTAATTTCACAGCTCATAACATTCTCAATCACATTAATTATTCTCTCCACCTCTTGTATATTATTAACCCCTCCTAAATCCTAATGCATAGTTTACCTCATTCCAAGTTATTTATACATAAATGTAAATTAATAAATACATACACACATATCTCTATCTTAGTTTATATACTATATATTATTATTCTGGCTGCCTAGGTTTCAGCTTCAACAAACAATATTTTCTTATTAGTTTTTGTTTGCATTGGAATGGAAGAGCAAGGGCAGCAACAACAACACCACCAAGACCCAAACAGAAGCCATGGTCATACCCATGGTGCTGCTGCTGGTGGTTCTTCCTCTTCCTCTGAGAAACAGACCGAACCGGTCCGGTCTAGGTGGACACCCAAACCGGAGCAAATACTTATTCTCGAATCCATCTTCAACAGCGGCATGGTTAACCCTCCAAAAGACGAGACCGTCAGGATAAGGAAGCTTCTAGAGAAGTTCGGCGCTGTCGGCGACGCAAACGTCTTCTACTGGTTTCAAAACCGTAGGTCCAGATCTCGTCGCCGACAGCGCCAGATGCAGCAGCAACAGCAACAACAGCAACACCAACACCAGCTCGGCGTTGGTGTTGGTGTTGTTGGCGTTGGTGTTGGTGGTGCAATTCAGTGTGATCAGGGTCACGCTGGTCCACCTGCACCTTCAGCGGTAGTGGGAAGTGCTTTGGGTTTCGGTGATTCCTCTTCTTGTTCTTATCAACTCCCTCCTCCTCCTCCTGTTGCTGGTGGCGGTTCTTCTTCTTCTTCATCTTCTTTCGGTGGTGAGCAAGAAGCCATGGATAACTTCTTCTCTTCTGTTGCTACTCATCCTCATCATCATCCTTCTCAAATGGGGTTCCAGGAAATTGATCACACCTCATCTTTGTTCCCTCATGTTCCTCCAAATTTCACCTACAACTCTGGTAATTCATTCGTTCATTCAATTGCATGCTTCTCTTTGCTTGCTCTTTTTCATTTTTTCATTTTTTTTCTAAATTTAATTATTTTAAGTTTGTATAACCTAAGTACAGATTAAATAATTTCTTGCAGCTTAAATTTCCTATAAGAGGTAATTTTAAAGTTTTTGCTTGCTTTAAGGAACTGGTGATATTTAATTTATTTTTTCATCATCAATTAAGGGACTGTTCATAAAGTCTCAATTGCATGATTGCTATTCCTTTTGAGTATTTAATTCAGTATAGCTTGAAGCAAAATTAAAAACAAATTGTTATGCTTCAACAGAGTTTGTTTCTCTGAATGTGTAGTATAGCTAGTTAGCTATAGGTAAAGAGTGATGAAGGAAGTTAATTAATTAAATATAATAACTGATTAATTAATTAATTAATTAATTGGGTTTTCTACTAAGTTATGTGTTCTCTAAAGTTATTTCCTTTTCGGCTAATTAGGTTCAGGTGGGCTACAGAAGAATAAAGTAGCTAGTAGCAATCTTTTTCATGATTTGACACTTCTGCATTTGAATTTGCATGAAAGTTGTACTTTCCGGAAAAACATGAAGCTACTTTCCGGTTGCAGTTTCTGTTCTTTCCTTTTTATTCATATTTATTCCCCTTCATCACTTTATTTTTTTTTCTTTTATTTTTCTTTTCAAAGGTTTCCAAACCCTAGATTATTTTTTCTCTCCTCATTCTTCGTTTTATTTGTTTGTTTCCCCCTTTTGGAAAATTGATGGCTACCCCCTTTTTACTGTTTATGTTTACTATTTATATATACTTCTCTTGTACCACATTTCTTGTTGAGTAATAATGGAATCTATATAGTAATTAAAAAATATTCAGAGAATAATAAATCAGTTGTTCTTCATATTTTATTTATATTTTTTTTAATTATTATTTGACTAACAACAGGTTAAGGTAATGCTCAACATTTCAATATGTTAGTAATTATTCTAATGACGTGGTCATCAAAGAACTTGCCATGGTATCCGTGGAATATAGTTCATTAATTAATTGGCATTTTCACATCACTCTTTTACATTTTTCAATAATTGGCCTAATTGAAATTCTAAGCTATGTTATTTGTTATAATTAATTTAGTGGAATCATTTTGCTTGCTTTGCTTTTACATTCTTAATTATTAATGTGCTTCTCATACTTTGAAAATAATTACGCCCTTTTAATTTCTCTTCATAATATATATATCTGCCATTTTAATCATTTATACTTTAAAATTAAATCACTGAAAACCAATAATTGGTTGTAAAATGGTTTACTTAGATAGATATCCTTTTTATTAATATATAATTAAGTTATAATGTAGATACTTCACTGTTAATTGTGTTTAACATTGAGTAAATAAATGCCAACTAACTCAATTGGTGTATATTATTTTGCTAAATTTTCTCTTCTGTATTATCTCAAATTCGAAACCTCGGATATGAAAAAAACATTGAGTAAATAAATGACATGAATGAAAAATATTTAACAATGACTAACTGCTATGTGAAAACCAGTGAACCAAAGAGAGAGAAAGAGAAAGAGAGAGTATGATATTAATAAATTATTACTTTCAAAGTTTTAATGAACAATGATGGGTTGATGCACATGGTATATATAATTAACACACAGTTAATTAATTATGGTTAGGATTTGGGAGCAATAATGTGTCAGGATTCATCACAGTGTTCATCAATGGAATTGCAACAGAAGTTCCAAGAGGTCTTATTGACATCAAAACATTGTTTGGTGAAGATGCAATTCTAGTTCATTCTTCTGGAGTGCCAGTTCCAACCAATGAGTTTGGCTTCTTGATGCAGAGCTTGCAGCATGGTGAAAGCTACTTTCTGGTAATTCATTAATTAATTAAATTCTTGTACTTTGAGTTCTTCATTATTGTTAAATACTAGCTTCTATTATTATTCTTTTAAAAAAATTACTCCTAATTTCTTAACAAAAATGATTAATAAATTAGGATTATATTAGGACTCTTGATTTGGGGAGTAGTCTCTGTAACAAAATATTAAATTATTAATTAGCATATACTTTTTCCAGTATGATCTGATTTCTTTTTTAAATATTTTTATTTTTAGAATTTTTCCAAGAAAACATTAAAAATAAAGTTTTACTCTTATGTTTTTACTATTTTTTTTTATAAAATTTTAAAAACAAAAGATATAAACCAAACTCACTCATTTGATATATATTTAGATGCAATTACACTCTAATACAATGATTTTTTAATTTAATTTTTATGCCCTGATAATTAATTTTCAAAAATCATTTAAATGTTTGAATTTTATTAAATAACTCAATGCATCAAAATTTTACTCTTAATTTTATTTTAAAAAAAAGTTATTAAGAAGTTCACACTTCTAGCATAAAAATGAGGAGATTTGTTTAGTATTATTAATCCAAAAGTAAGGTAAAAATTAGCCATTACTCATCTAAAATTTCTCTTTTCTAAATAATAATTTAGTTCAAGAGATATTTTATTTTAAATTAGAGGATAAATTAATTTCATATTTCAGTTAATGGTTCTTGAATTTCGGTTTCACAGGTTCCGAAGCCAACATAAACAGGAACCGGTGGATGATGATGGTAGCAGAAAAATGGAAGCTTCGTCTAAAAATGTTTCTCCGATAATTAACCATTTTCCAATTTCGTAATTTCATATGTGGATCAAAATAATAGAGATCTTATTGTGCCATGATCATTATAGAGATCCATATCTATATATCTTCTACCTTAGCCATTTATATACTCTAGTATCTTGTTTTGCTTTCTACTAGCTACAAACTTTTCTTCTAAAAACAAAATTCTAATATATAATGAAATCAAGTTCTGTAATGTATATCTTTCTTAATTACTACCTTGTATTATTTTTCAATCAGTTTTGATGTAGGGGGAATCTATAATTTAATTAAATTAACAAAAATCTTTTATGTGCATTGAAAATAATCCTAAATAACCCACCATGCATATATTAAGAGAAAGTTGTAATAATTAATATTAGGGAGATAACAGAAAGCTAATATTAATTTTTATTCTTTTCTTTTTTCCTTTTTACAACTCACTATTCCCCTAATTACACTCATTGGCTTCTTATTAGGCCCCTAACATTGATTCCGTAACATTATTTATATATCATTTAGATTTTTTAAATTAAATAATTAATCACCCAAATAATCAAATATGTTACAGTAGTAGAATAATAAATTTTACAATAGAAAAATATTTAAATTTATTTAAAATAGTATAATAATATTAAATATGCCTTTTTTTAGTAGTGATTAATTGATTGTTGATTTTTTATATTCACTTGGTATAATTATTTCATTAACAATAATTCTATTTGCACACCAATATCAGCCACTAAAATTATCGATCATCATGTATTTATATATATATATAATTTTATCATTTTTAATATTTATCTTATATTTTGACCTATATTATACATAGATAACTATTTTAATATACAAATAGCATGACCTAAATTATTCAACTTCACTTACATTTAAAATTATTGTTGCATGCGGCAAAGCCATGATGAGAGATTAATTAAAAGTTTAAAACTTGGCGGTGTAAAATAATGTAATGTTAAATTCCCTAGTAGAGAATAATTTCTTATATAAGGAGCATTAATTAAACAAATGTATATACATCACATGGAAATGTTACTTTTTTCATTGTTAATCGAAGACATTATTAGAATAGGAAGAAAGAGGTAGGAGGGGGTGGGGAATTAACAAACAAAAGTTGAACAAGAGAATAAATAAATGTAAGTAACAATTAATAAATATATATAGAGATGAGAAATGGTATTATAGTACATTGGTTGGAAACATATCTAACTCTCTTTGACTTGTGTTGTCTATCTTTTTGCCATCTATTCCTTTGTCAAGGAGCAAAATGAGGGAAGACTGACTATTGTTAACAATCTTTCAGACAGCTATTTGCCTCTTTCTTATTAAGAAAACTGTCCTAGCTTGTGTATATATATATGAAGTAGTATTCATTCATTGAATTTTCTCTTCTTTTAATTGATTACATTTTCTTTTTCCAATATTTCATGTATCATATCATTTAGTACAAATTAAATTATCAACATAGTATACTTGGTGACACGTTAATCATTTCATGCCATGCGTGTATGCATATATGAACAATTGATTCCGATTATTTATTAAGTCAATGGAACTAGCTAAAGTTAGACATAGAAATGTTGTCGGCACATGATATATGTGGCCACGTTACTTTATTTTCAGATGCTTTGCTCTTGATTAATTAAGTGTTTTAAAATTAAAATAAAAATAATCTTCGTGAAATTTTTGCTTACCATATTAGATTAGTCAGCAAATTCCTAGTAATAAAGTGTGACATAAGTCCCATTTTTGAAACAACATTTTTTCTCACATTTACCATTCCCATGTAAGAAGTTTTAAATTACAATCATAGTTGTTAAGAAAGTAATTATTTATGGAACTTTATCTAATAGTTTAATTTTTTAAAATAAAATATTTCATAACAATAGTTATACACATGGTTATTATTGTAATTATTTCGATCTATAAATATTGAGACATAAAACTTAAAATAGTTCATGAGATTTGATCCATAATCAAAATAAATTTTTGAAATTTCAATTACAATGTTAATATTTTTGAAATTGAACACTAGACACTACAGTAGTCCTCACCCATACTCTTTTCAAAAGTGATAAGAAAAATGTTACATGATGAGTAAAATTAATTTTTATTGGCCAACACCTAGCTAACCATTACATTTTTATTGATTGATGTAAAGAAAAGAAGATCAAATATACCATTAAAATGGATATGCTTTCCAAAAATACTGAGTAACATAAATAAAATCGATGGTCAGTGAATTTTTTCCTTTTGAAAAAACATCTTCTTCTCTACCTCAATTTATTGTCTTCTTTGTCTCAAATCCATAGCTCGAGTTTAGGTGGCGATTTCTAGTGGCGGATTCTGCCATTATGGAGCTTGAAGTTCAATTTTAAGAATATTAATATAGTGTAATTATTATAATAGAGTAAGTTTTGATAGCCAATATTATCGGAACCAATTTCGTGTACGAATCTAATCTCAAAGATCCGTCAAAGGCTTTTGTCGCTGAAAATTCAAATTTTATTAATAGAAATCTTGTTAAACTAGATCCATGTTGTCCGAAGTTCCATTAAGAGTTAAAAGTCTCTCAACATATAATTCCCTTGACATATATATAATATACATTAAGATTTCTAATCCAAGTTGTATGTGATTCAGTTGCAATGAATATACATAAATAGAAACAACACCAGTATGATACAGAGTGACATAAATAACAAAAATTTTGATAATACGGACCACACTTTAAAACCAGACAACATATAAATGATAGTTACCATATGGGTGATTCCCTTTTACCTAGAGAGTGAAAGACTTATCCCAATCATACTACTTTTTCCTCAAAAATAAAATTAATTCACCACATTATTTTTTAAGACATTTTCATTTACAATAATTTTATGTGAATAAGTGGTTTTGGCCAACCAAATGCAATCAACTAATTTATTTTTATGCTAAATAAAAAATTATTTCGGTATCAAATAGAACTTTATTTAGGTGCACTTTCTTATACTATTTGACATCAAAATAATATTTTATTTAGCATAGAAATAAATCACTTAGTTGCACTTAATTAACCAAAACCACTTGTTAAAATAGCATTACCATTTCATTTAATAGAGAACCCACTTAAATATGTTTAGCTAAATATTATATAACATTTGATCTTAATAATTCATAATGTAATCTTTGCTTAAAAATGTCATGTCATAATACATCAGTATCTCTTAAAAAAATATAAAAGTACAACTCAATATAAAACAAAATATATGTTCATTCCACTCCTCTTAAGTTTTTCTTTGCGTAAGCCTTTCTTTGTATTTACAGATATTACACTTCTACACAATTATTTAAAAATATAATAAGGAGAAGAAAATATAATTAAATATATAATAATTGAATAAAAAATTAAAAATATAGGTAACTTATATTTTTCTAATCAATAAATCAGTTAATAAAAAATAAAACATCCGTAACGATTGTTTATAGAACGTCCATAATAAAAGAAATAGAACATCCAAAATTTAAAACAATTAACAATCAATAAAAAGAAACAGAACATTCGAAATCTAAAAAAAATAGAACTTCCAATATAAGTTATTGGTTAATATTGACTGAATTTTTATTGATTATCTAGCATTGTTGATAAAAAAATATAGTAAATTTCTATCATTAGTCCAACAATCTACATATTGAATTTGAAGGATTTGACTATATCTCTTTCTTCCTTGTATTCTTCATACTGCAGAACAAATTAAAATGGTTAAACACGATTAATTAAATGATAGATGAAATTAAACATCTAAAAAATGTAATGGTCTAACTTCATAAATATATCAAGACTAGTTCTACAGTTTTAATATATAACTTAAAGTCTCACAAAATTAAAACTACATAGCCCTTTCTTGAAAGCTTTCCTACCATTTGTATTGACATTACCTGGGAATTATATATATATATATAGAACATGTTTTATATATGATAGACTCGTTCTCAATCTAAAACTCGTTTTGAAGTTATACCTACCTTCAACTTTATATATCCTACTTTGAGATTCGGATAGTACAACACATGCATCTCCATCATATTAACCTCATTGTTGTTCTGCCTCACTTCCTCTAGGTTATAAGTGAGTATTTTTATCAACAAACAAAAAAGAAAAAATAATAATAACCAACCTCAATTTTTGAATAAGCACCAAAATTAGGTGAGTATAACTTCAACACCATTACTGTCTGTGATAGTAGGTAAATGACTTTTTTAAAATAATTTTACTTATTTTAGATTCTATACCCTAAATTATAAACATATTTACCCTAAATTTTAACCTAAATTATAAACTTAAAACCTAAAATTGGTTAATATTAGTTAACTAATTCCATGTGAATATTCCCTTCTTTTTATTCATTACATATCTAATTCATAGAAACTAAAGATGATAATTAATTAAGAATTTTTATTACATATACATATAAAAAGGGAAAAGGAAAAGAAAAGAAAGCATTATTTTTGTGTAAAAATGGGGCATGATGGGGTGTTGCAATTTATGAAACACTTAAATCTAGATTAAGATTTTGCTGAAAGTGCATGGGCAGTACGTGTATATTTTCAGTGGAATTCAATTCTGCAACTTGGTACCCCACACCGACCATTATAACCAATCCTATTCAGACGGATGTTTTGTAAGTACATGTCTTGGATTCTTTTACTTTTTCATAATTTTATTTTATTATTAATAATCTCTTCACAACATACATAAAAATATTAACATACAAGAGGGGGGCTGGGGGCACACCAACTTAGAAAAATCATGTGAGATATATAAGCTCCATTGGTTGGCATGTCTATTAATTAATTAACTAATTTAAATTATTATGCACTTGCATCCCTATGTTTGATTCACTGTTACGTTCCAGGTATATGTCATATACTATATACTTTTAATAATATTATTATTATTAATTAAATTTGGGATTTATAGATTTTGTTGAGCAGGAAACAGGTTAGTCATTCAGGGTTGGGAATTCCAACATGCATGTATTATATATTTTTAATGGAGCTCATGATTAATTTGGAGGGGCCTAAGTTGTGTGAATGAAATCAAATTATTATTACTACGACTTCTTCTCTGAACTTCCAGCTGGGATTACTTTGTTTCTATGTGGAAAAACCTTGAACCTTGTGGGATTTCATGGCAGCACCTCCCTTTTTATTATTCCCAAAATTTTCAGTTTTATATTCTATGTAACACTACTTGATTACTCAAGAGTAATAATAAGCACTGTGCATTGTTTTGTTTTTAGACTCTGTGTCTTGTGTTTTCTGATCTTGCTTCAATTTTATCCTTTTTAAATACTACTATCTCAATGCCCAGAAAGAAAAAAAAAACTATGTCCAGTTTATAATATAATTTATGTTACATTTCCCTTCAATAAACTTGATTTCTAACACAAAGTGTTTAGTTTTTCATTAATAGTAAAATTTGTTTCTTCCAATATACGTTTAAAAATGTTATTATTTTATTATTGATATGTAGAAAAAATGTCATGAATACTTTTAAAAATAAAAATGAAATGTCTTTTTTTTTTTCGGCGGTACAATACAGCCTAGGTCCAAAATATAATTCTTACATCTTTTCATAAATACCAAATTTACATCTGTATAAAAATATGATTATTATTAATTAATATATTTTAGGATTTTTTTTAAATAAATAAAAAAAATTCAAAATTTACAATTATAAGCGCGAATACAAAAATTTACGAAAATAAGCCCTCTTTACTTATCTCGGGCTCAGTGGTCCCGGGATACAGTTTACACGTATCTCGGGTTCACTGAGTCCAAGATAACCCCTTACATGTCTGCTTCAACGTATCTCGGGGTCTCAGAGCCCGAGATATGTATCTCGGGACCACTGAGCCCGAGATAGGGTCCGATTTCATCTATAAAATGAGCACAAGAGCCACCTCAAAGCATTCAATCCTCTCATACTCTCTCCCACTTCCAAAAAAAAAGAATGAATATTAATAATTTCGTGGTTGTCACTCTCTATCCAAATGGAGAGATGGGGCGCGATAGAGATGGCATCTGGTTCTGATCCCCCACTCCAGTAGTGTTCCAGATGTATCCCGTTGTTACCCTGGAAGAGCTGAAATCAGTCATCCTGCGCAACATGGGGTTGGGGGCTGTTGGAACGTCGTTAGTGAGACGGGTTGCATATCGTCTTCTTAACGTCTTTCCTCCAGATCCATTCAAATTCAAGATTTTCTGGGTTGATAGCGATGACCATGTGCGTGCTCTGTTTTACCTGCACCGTAGGTACGGGACTCGTGAAGTGATGGAGCTGCTTACGGAGATGCAGAGCATGCCGGAGGTTGTTGGGGGTTCGTCTAGCTCGAATGGTGTGATACCGTGCTCGCCCATCCACTGTCCGGGGCCGGAAGTGCCTATGCCGATTGATGGTAATTCCGGAGAGGATTCTAATGAAGAATTCGTGCCCGATATCGAGGAGAGCAGCAAAAGCTCAGACAGCTCGGAGTTCGTGCCGGAGTCTCAATCGAGAAGAGGGTTTTTGCTCCCAGCACCCGCCCCGATTCCGGATCTATCATCAGTCAATAGTCATTTCCACACGTTGCATTTGGAGGACATGGATGAGGAGCCGATGGAAGGATTCGATAGGGGTGGTGACTACTATGATGTAGACGGAGGAGAAGAGTTCAGGGTCGGCCATCGCTTCAGCAAAAGAGAAGCTGTCCACTCAGCTGCTCCGGAACAGGCATAAGGAAGGAACAACGCCTGGGCAATAAGACTTTCTCTCTCTACAACAATTTAACAATATTTTATATTAAATCTACTTGTTTCTGTTACGGATATAAATAC
>JASCZI010030224.1:128475-146825 GCA_036250425.1 Stylosanthes scabra
TCTTCGATAAAATATCCTTCGATAATAACCATGCCATTTTTGGCTTTCACCCTATCGGAGAAATTTATTTTGGATATAGCAAATGCCCCAAGTATTTATTTTTTGACGAAAATGAAAAATATAAATACTTAATAATATCTACTCAGATTCAACAACTTTTTTATCTTCTTTTATTTTTTCAATTTGTCAAACTTGTTCCACAAGTTGAGACACATCGAAAAATTTTAGACCAACCAATTTCTTTCGAATAGAAAATTCGAAACCATGTGCCACTAAATTCACAAATTCATCTTCAGGTATCGAAATGTGACACTTATTTCTCATTTGTTTGAATCGAATAACATAATCATCAATCGATTCATTTCGAAATCTTTTGACTTCACACAAATCAGACAAACCAATTTTCATCTCCCCTCGGAAGAATTGTTGATGAAATTTTTTTTCTAATTCAACCCAAGAATGAATCGAATTGGATGGGAGAGTAGAAAACCATTTAAATGCGTCTTTGGTCAATGAACAAGAAAAATATTTCATTTTTAAGATTTTTATCATTAGCAATTTGACCAATTTCAAAAGTATACCTTGCTATGTGTTTCACAATCGATTCTTCACCTTCTCCAGAAAATACAGAAAATGACTTGAGAACTTTCCAACCTTCAGGCAATTGGGCTTGTTGAATAAAATCCGGAAATATCAAAATAAATCGAACTTGATTTATAAACCCAATATCGAAGCTACTCCTATTCAAGTGTTGTCTAACAACTTCTTCGATATCTTGTTGCCCCATGCATTGTTCTCCCTATTTTGAGGGCCATGCATATCATTACCCATTCTACGTGGTGGGATATTGGCTCTTTGTCGAATTATGGGATCTTCAACATTTTTTTGAATATTTTTAGCCATATTCATTTTCAAAATTTTATTAAACCTTTGTGACAACATATCTCCCAATTCATGATAACTCCTTTTTATTTCTTCTCGAACTATTGTTGTGAGAGAATCAATTTCATTTGAAGTTGATGGATTAGAAATACTCTTATCATTATCCATGATAATTTTTGCAAACTTCTTTTTATTTTCTGGAAGAAATTTTATTGAATGTCAACTTTACAGAATTTCAAAGTTGAACCACGCCGCTTTTTTTTAAACTTCAACTCTACAAAATTTCAAAGTGGAATGAATTTTTTTTTTAACAATCTTCAACTTCACAGAATTTCAAAGTTTGAATAATTTTTTTTTATTGATACTTTTCCATACAACTTGTCCCACCGGGCGTGCTAATTTGTTTTACGGATTTTTAACCATTTGTCGAGGTAAATGATCGATTATCAAACGGTTGTGGGTACCAAGTCAAAGACAATATCAATAGAAAAATAAAGGTGAAAAATGATGAAGAAGATGAAAGAAATGGAAAGGAAAATGGAAGACAAAGACAATATCATTTATCGAATATTTTTCTTCTTCAATAAAAATATCCTTCTTCGATAAAATATCCTTCGATAGTAACCATGCCATTTTTGGCTTTCACCTTATCGGAGAAATTTATTTTGGATATAACAATACTACATGTACCATTGTACATATTCATATACATTGTTTAACAACACAAAAAATGTAAACATTAGTACAGAAATAAAAAAATTTCTGTGTTAATATTTATATTTTTTCGTAATCTTAAACGATGTATAAAAATATATACAATGATACATATAAATTAATTTTCATTTTGATTTTCTCTGAATCTAATTTATCCAGTCATTTAATCAAACTAATTTCTTTAGATGTATTCACTTGCTAATGTAAAGTAATTATTTTTACAAATATAATATTACATTATTAAATATACGTATAAAATTATTTACATTGGCAGTATATTAAAATAATTTTTTTACTTGTAATATCTTAACACTAAAAAGATTAATACATGGGCATGAATTTTCTAATGTATAAAAAAATGTAAAAAATGTTTCATAATGAGAAAGTTTGAGAAAAATGATTACAAGAATATTTTTTGCTCAACAAGAAAATTTAAAAAAAAAAAAATCATACCTTTTTGAATCCCATAACTACTCATGAGTCACAAGATCATAACAGACATGTCATACTTACTACTGAGTGCTAAATATTAACCTTTTTTCATTTTCTTTTTCAAATTTTGGATTGTTCATCCCTGTATTGATTGGGCATTTTTACTTTAGTTACTTTTAGCCTTTTATGGAACTAACTGTACAAAAGGGAATGCAAAACAGGACCCTACTACAACAGACCCCATTTGAATGCATCACAGTTCTAATTCTAAACACAAACAGCTACACAATCAATAAACACAGTCATCTATTAGCTTAGCCTCACTTTCCTAACCCTTCTTCTTTCTTTTTTTCTTTCTTTCAGTGAAGATTGTTGTCATGTAGCTCCAACCCCAAGAAAATCAATGAATGCTGGCATGTTGTTGTTGTTAATCTTGTTGTGCTTTACACTTTCTCCAGAAATTGAGAGATAGGACCTATTGGTGGTGCCTACTGACTCAGATACTGAGACTTCTGATGATGAGTTATTTGATTCTGAAACATTGGATTGGTCCACACTCTTAAGTTTTCCCACAGCCTCACTTCTTCCATTGTTCCAACCACCATAGAATTTCTCATAACCCACATTCACTGCTCCACCAACACCTGCAATTAGTCCCACATCACAAAAAAAGAAACATATATTAGGATATATATAATAAATAAAATAAAAAATACTAAAACTACTCGTAAAACATTCAGGTACCCATAAAATTACCTATGAAAGAAAGTACCGAAATTTTTTACCCAAAAAAATTTAATAGCCCAAATAGAGGAGAGTTACTGAATTAGCATATAAACATACCAATTAGTGATGCATTGGCATGACAATGTTGACGTCGAGCAAGCTTATGAAAAAATGTATCAGTGGAAGTTGTTGAGACAGATTCATCTGAGATAGTTAACTGATCATCACTGGCTACATTATTATTATTATTATTATTATTATTATTGTTTGAAGAGAGAGTCAATTCCAAACCCTTAGGAGGAGGAAGAACAACACCAGCACCAGCAGCTTCTTCATTAGCAGAAGGAGGAGGAGAGAAAACAGGAGGTTTTCTCCTTCTATACATGCTTGATTGCTCTCTCTGCTTCCTAGCCATGATTACATGCCAATGATTCTTGACTGCATTATCTGTTCTCCCAGGGAACAGTCTTGCAATCATGGCCCATTTGTTACCATACATTTTGTGTGCTGTTAACAGCCTCTCCTCTTCCTCTTCACAGAAAGCTCTTCTGTTAATTCTAGGATCTAGCTGATTAAACCACCTCAGCCTACAACTCTTCCCTGCAATAACAAATAATCACAACAATAAAAGTTTAAACTTTTGAACATGAGATTATTCATTAAAAATATTTAAATTCTTACTATTGTGATTATCGTTACCTGATCTTCCTTTGAGATGTTCTGCAATCAAGTTCCAGTTTTGAGGGCCATATTGAGCAACAAGTGCCTTAAGTTGTGCATCTTCAGCAGGTCTCCAATGGCCTCTGGCACAGAGTTTGACATGACCGTTATTTTTTCCTCCATTAGAAGAAGAAGAGCAAGGCCCTTTATTATTACCTTCTTCTCTTTCTTCTTCTTCTTCTCCTCCATCTATCTCAACTTCCTCATCGCCAATCTTCAAAGACAAGCTCTTGTTTTCACCGTAGTTGTTGTTGTTGGTTCCCTTTCTCCACTTTGAATGGCTCAAAATCTGAAGCCCCATCATCCTTAGTTCAGGATCCTCTACCCCATTTCCATGATGATGATGATGACGACCCATCATAACAACCCCTGAAGTGTTGGACAGAGGAGGAGGAGGAACAACAAGGGGAAAAGAAGGAGGAGGAACTGGGAGTGAAGGAAAGAACCTACCACCATCACTACCACCATTGTTGAAGTGCTGTGAGCTCATCATCATGGTGGGGGACTGAGCCAGAAAAAAAACAGAGAATGAAACTGAGGTAAATAGGAGGAAAAGGTTCCAACTTTGGAATCAGAAATCAAAGGGGTTTCAGGATTCAAAGTTTGAAACACAATGCAAGAAGAAAGAACACTGTGAATGTGTTGTGAGAAAATGATGGAGTTTCTTTCCTTCTTTGTTATGATAATAATTACTTGTTATGTGTTAGATGGAGGATAAAAGGGAGAAGGGTGTGAGAATCAAAAGGGTGAAAGTTGAGGACTTGATAGCACTGTGTTTGTATATTCTCTCTCTTTTACCCATAACTGATGAGAGAGAAAGAGAGAGAGAGGAATAAAGAAAAGAAAAGAAATGAAGGAAGAAGAGTAAGAGGGGGTGGAACCTGAAAGAAAGAAAGAAAGAAGGAATGAGAAGGAACACCAAAACACCAACGTTTTTAAAGAAGAAGAGGAATAGCAAAAATATAGAAGGGGATGTTTGTAACCATGGAAGAGACTTTAATTAACTTATTTCTTTTTTTTTTCTTTTTTTACAGCAATAACGAGGGGGGAATTAAATTAAAGGAGAAAAAAAGAGAGTAACTGGCACGATTCTATTCACTGTGTTTTCAATTCTCTCTGTTTCAATGAGAAGGAAAAGAAATCAGATCAGGATTCAGGGGGTCCTTATTTTGAGACTGATCTTGCAGTACTTCCCCCCACTCCCCAACTCTCTCTCTTAAATCAAGTGCCTCTATGAAAACCTCTTAAATATCCCTCGTATTTATATTTTTAAGATTTTCAAATAAAAATTACTTATTTACTTCTCCAAAATTATATGAAAAATATATTATTAAAATAAAAAATCTATTTACACATCAAAATTTAATCGTTAAATCAGTCATCAAATATTTATGTATATACATATATTGTATAAATTATTTTTAATGTGTATTTTATATTTTAACATATATTTTATACTTATGACTAATTTGATGCTTAAATTTTAGCGTACATTTAAATACATAACAAATTTAATTTTACATGTATTTATTACATAAAATAAGTGTTTTATATATTTTATTTAAATATAGTAACATTAAATATTTAACTACTTATCAGATATTTTTTTCTCACTAACTATAACACGTGAGTAAGAATTTTGTATAATCATATACTATATTTAGTGAGTAATCATATATAGTATATCTAATGCGTATTGTAAATTTTTATTTTTATCCAGCTTTAATTATGTTAAATTGGTTAAACGTATGATTATATTATATGGTAAAAATAGTCAAAAAAAAATATTATATGGTAAAAATACATAAAACATATCTATCTATTATATCTGTTAATACATGAGAAATGATAAGTTATTATCTAATTCTAAAGGATATCGAAGTAATTGCCTTTAAAATATTTACTTAATTTTTAATATTTAGATAGTATTAATTATTTTAATTTTCAATTGTAATGATAATAATACCAAGAATAACAATCTTAGATAACAAATAAAAATTTAATTAATATCAGCCAACAATTTAATTAAATTAGATGTTTTATTTTTTTAGATTTCGAATACTCTGTTTTTTAAAAAATACAAAATTGACTGATGTTTGCTTTAGGTTTCGGATATTCTATGACTTTTATTGTAGACGTTCTATAAATAGTGGTTATCGATGTTTTATTTTTTATTGGCTTATTCATTGATTTGAAAATTATTAATTACCTATATTATTTTTAGAAAGAGAATAAATACAGCATTAATTATAAAAATTTGATAGAATAATTTTAATATAAATTATTTTAAAAGTTTAATTTTGATATACTTACGATGTAAATAGTTTTACACAATCATTCAATATTTATATGATTTTATAAATAATAAATTTAAAAATTAATTATTTTTGATAATATAATAGTACCTAGTTGAATTTATTTTTTACGAGTATGAAAATTAAAATTTTATTTTAATAGGTAAATTTTTATTTTTTAATACTCTTAAGTATACTGAGAGCGTGTATGAGTAGTTTAGAGGTTAGTTGTATTTTGTGGGCAGAAAAGTCCATGATGATGTGCATTTGTGCAGTGCATGGAGTTCGAGAACCGCTCGTGTGGGTTGTCACTAAACTAATGCTTGCTTTGGGCTGTTCCTCTCGGTTTTTGGGCACAACAAACCACAATCTCTTTGTCTCTTTCTCAAACCACTTTTCCTTTTCTTCTTTTTTTTTTTCCTTTCCTTTTCAAATAAAACGGAAAACACACACGAATTCTAATAAGCCTTATTAAACTTAACGCAGTTAAAATCATCAATCTCACCACCACCCTGTCTGTCCCTACTCCTACCCCCCTCTTCTTCCTTCCTTCACGTCTTTCCACATACCCTTTTTTAGTTTTTACCCTCCTTTCTTCTTTTGCATTCTTTTCTTTATTTTTTTTATTTTACGCGTACGTGTGAATGTGGTCAATTGAATTGAAGAGAGGATTAGGTGAAAGAGTAAACACCAAATTTAAGTTTCTTATAAGGTTTTGTTTTGGTAACGGTATTAATTATAGTAAGAGTTTTATGTCAACTCACCCAAAATTAAAGCTATATGAGGGAGTTATGTTAATGGAAGTAGACTAAGTGTTGAGTCTCCTAAAAATTCGAATCTTGAAATTAGAAGCTTTCTTAAAGACAAATTACATAATTTTCGTCAAAGATTTTAGAGATATAATTCAACTTTAGTGAAATATTAGGAGATTGTTGCGGCTAGGGGTGGCAATGTGGGCTACCCGCCCCGCCCCGCCCGCCCAAAACGGGGCGTGGCAAGCTAGCCCGCCAAACTCATGTGGGCTTAATATCTTACTCCGTCTTGCTAAAGGAAGGGTTGACAGGCTTCTGAGTTTTATTTTAAATTTTTTAAATTCATATTAAAATTTAAACAATATCCTAAATTAAGCAATAAATCATATAGAATTGGCAACAAATTCTCAATTTTTAGATTAGAATTTCCAATAAAAATAAAACATACATAATCATATTTGAACCAAAAATCTCAGATCAACCAAAAAATAGCAACAAATCTCACTAAATCCCTAAAATCCCAAATAAGCAACAATCAAAATTTTCTCAGAGAACAAAAAAGAGAGTACAAGAAGGAGAGGTGCGAAAGAGCCAGAGAAGAGGACTGGAAAATGGGTAAAAGCGATGTCACAACAGTTGGAAGAGGCACAAAATCACCATAGAGGATGAGGCACAAGGAGCCCCTGCTTATTGCTACTCGCCGTTGCTGGTTCTTGAAAAGGTACTAGAGAGGAAAAGGGTTAAAGAAGTTGATAGACAGATGAGAGACAAAATTACGAAAGCTTGGTGGCTGCTGTTGGTGCTTGTCGTGCCGCTAGTTTAGGCTTGCTTTGCTGATAGTGAGTATTGAGAAGAGGGATGAGAGTGGTGAACCTTAAATGCGCCATCTTAGTAAATGTGAGGAGAGAGAACGATAAAGTGTGAACTGAGGAGAGAGTATAATCATTTTAGGGTTTGTATTATTATGTAAATACCCTTTGATAAAAAAAAAAGAGTCAGCCGCCAAACCCCGCGAGTTCAACGAGGCAGGTTTGGCGGGCTTTTTTATTTTGGCGGGTTTAAATTTCCACCCAGCCCGTCTTTTTTAGCGGTTTTAGCGAGTTGGTCCAGCGAGTTCGGCCCGTTTTGCCACCCTTAATTGCGGCATTATTTGATTGGTTGAATTGAGAAAGTCAAGGAAAATCTAATAAGATAATCAATTATGAAAAATTAACATAGAAAAATTACTAAAAAGGAAAAAAATTACACGAAAAATGTTTTTCATGTAAGAACTAAAAGATTAACAGATTTCATGGAAGATATCATGAGAAGTTAGTCACCATAAGTAAAAAAAGAAATAGACAAAAACTAAACTCTTAATAACGTGTAAAAAAAAAAAGAAAAAACACACAATAGAAAAATATTTAGATAAAAAAAGTGTGTATTAAAATTATTTAATGTTCGATATAATGTATAAAATCTTTATAAATGATGAGAGAATAAAATAATAATAATCTAATATACTATAATTATGAATTATATAAATTAATAAATATAAATATAATTAATTAATACTAATAAATACTAATTAATATTAAATTATTAATATATTCTAACATTATCTATTCTCCAAATTCAAATCTTAATTAATACCAGTTTAGTTGATATCTGTATCAAAATTGAAACGAAAATCTAAACAAAATATAATCTAAGATCTAACACAAAGATATTTATATATAAAGGTGATCCCACACATTAGTTTATAATCACGTGTGTGAAATCTAGTATTTCATCATTCAACTCCTCAATTAAAAGAGAAAGTTTAAAAATCTCATTAATTGCTATTCTATAAGTGAATAATAAATTCTGATTTTCTCTTTTTTTAATTTTTAATTTTCTTTTTTCTAATTAAATTTATTGGTTGTCATTATAATGTCTTTTTCTAATTAAAATATGAAAGTTCAAATTTTATTTGAATATGAAAATATTTCGTAGGACTTTTAATCAGCTATAATTATT
Organism: Stylosanthes scabra; assembly: GCA_036250425.1. Classification (NCBI taxonomy): domain Eukaryota; kingdom Viridiplantae; phylum Streptophyta; class Magnoliopsida; order Fabales; family Fabaceae; genus Stylosanthes; species Stylosanthes scabra. The sequence continues at coordinate 136,994 of JASCZI010030224.1, forward strand.
TTTAGTTTTAAAACAAAACAATATATATACACCACCTAAAAGTAGTTATAGTTGTAAGACTTCTTAAAAACTTATTCGTTAAGCTAAACAATTTTCTCAGTTATTACATCACAAACATACAATCATTTCTCTGATATTATAATTTTATTCCGTCAATTGTTGAGACTTAACTTCAAAATTCATATGTACTATGCATATATCATAGTATTCAACCATGATAATATTATAAATTTCAATTCATTTTATAGGTCGGACCATTGGTTAGCATATATATTAATATTAATAAAATTAAAATCATGCCATGTCATATATATTCTTCTTAGAATTTCAAGCTAGCATGCGCTAGAAGGGGTTATGTAAGCATTACCATAAGTGACACATGTGATGATCAAACGAAATTATTAAATTAATTTAAAAAAAATATAAGTGATTAATATTTTTTAATAAATAAATTAGCTAATAATAAAAGAACATTCATAATCATTATTTATAAAACGTTCATAAATATAAGAAATAAAATATTTGAAATCTAAAATAACCAACAATCAACAAAAGAAATAGAACATTCGAAACATATAACAAAACATCCAAAATCTAAAAAACTAAAATATCTAATATAAATTATTGACTAATATTTACTGATATTTTAGTGGTTATCTAGCATTGTTATTTAAAAAATTAGTATACTTTATATGCTGAAATTATTAAAAGAAAAACGTTTTCACCGTTTTGGAGTGAAGGGAGATATATATATATACTAAAAAGGAAAATTAATCGGGTACATAAAACAAGAAAAATGCGATATCGTGCATTAAACTTAATTAGACTATAGATTAATTAACCAAACCCCAATATATAACCCATGATATCCGTCTATCATTCTCTTTTCTAAAAGATAATTATTAATTTGCTTTGTTAGTTTATCAATTAATCGTTACCTTTAATTTTTTGCCGTTGTTCTAAACTTCTCTTTTGTGTAAGAAAAAAAGAAGGAAAAGTCAGTCCAATAATTTACACTTTTTGTTTATTTTAACATAATAACGATCAACTGCTCCTTCTTTCTTGTTTCCCCCTCTCCATCCCATTCTTATTTAAGTCCAACATGAGATTTAGTATAAAAAAAATTATTATTTGACTGTAAATTTTTAATATAAAAAAAAATCGGGTGAATTGAAGATATTCTTTTTACTCCAAGCATTATGAAATCAGTTTAATTTATTTTTTTCTTAAAAAAAAAATCATTTTAATCTGACTTTGAATCAATTTCATATTCCATTTCCGGTTTGACTAGTCTATGAAATGGATTGAGATGATCTATATTTATTCTATTTGGTCAAGCAACACTAATAATAACCAACATATAGCAATGCACTATATATACATGACAATAATGAAAATGAATTGTAAAGGAAGTTACTATAATCTAACAAAAAAAAGTATAGGTCAAAATTCAAAGAGATATAGAACTCAATTCATACTAGAATTCTCTTTGTATTTATGATTCAGATGTTATTTATCATCAATTTATATGGATTTAAGTAAAAAGCTCTTATTTTTGAGATACAAAATTATTTAAATAACTGTTCACTCCTATCTACAATCAGCACTCCTAAAAAATTCAATAGAAAGATCTTATTTTCAAATTTTATTTGGTAACTATCATGAAAAAATATATTACTACCATCTTCCCATTTAAAAATATTCGTCTGCAGAAAAATTTAAATGCTTATCATTTTTTACATTAAAATATCATTATTTGTTTCAATTAAATTTATAATTCATTTACACTCTAAAATTAGTTTTCAAAATCAATCACTAATATAATAAATATTAAATTGTAAAATATATATTAAAAATGATAAAATTATATATATATTTATATGTAAATACATGATAACTGATTTTAATAATTAATTTTGGTGAAAAAATAGAATTAATATATATATATATATAATATATATATATATATATATATATATATATATATATATATTTCCCACTTGTTTAAGATCAATGTGTCTTGACGTATACTATTTTTTTTGGGACATGTTGTCGTATACTATTTTAACTATTATCAAATTTTATTTATTATTTTCTAATATAAAGATTTTTTATTTTGGAAAATTTTTTTTTTTTACTTTAAACAAAGGGGTAAAAACTATGATAACTGGGAAGACAACATCTCTTTACTATTTTAGGTTAGAGATAGAGGGAAAGGAATAAGAATATGAAACTTTACTACTGATTCAAAGTTACACACAGAACAAGTCATCATAATCACAGGTTCAGTTACATTTGATGATTAGATGAGATGAACAAACAAACCATAATAAGAGGATGAGACAACTCAGCTCAGCAGCACCTCACCAAACGCATGATGAGGAGGCTTATTAGCTTCCTCCTAGCTAAGACACATACATAACTAACTCTCACAATAAAAGATAAAACTTTTTCATTGTTAAACTTTTTTCTTCTTTTTTCTCATACAAAATATTTAACACAACAAATATTGAATATGTTGAACAAATATGTTATCTGTACATACATAATTAAAATTAGCTAGCGTTTGGTTTCTGAGATTGGGACTGAAACTGAGAGACTAAAATTTAATATTATATTTGTTAGACAGAGATAATTTCAGTCTCAGATTTCAAAATTCACTATAATAAATCCGCCAGTTAGCGGGATTGTTTCGCGGTGGTTCGTAAAATGTGCAACTTAGTTTCTGGATTAGCGGCGATTTGTGTCCAACCGCCGCTAAATAGATACATTTTTCAGCTATTTTGAAAATTTAGCGGCTGTTTGTATTACAACCGCTGCGAAATATGAACTTTGTCGGAATTTGGTGGCAGTTTATGTCCAACCGCCGCTAAATACGTGCATTTTGCAACTGTTTATGAATTTAGCGACGGTTAGTGTTGAAACCGCCGCAAAACATAAAGTTTGCCAGGATTTAACGGCGATTTAGGCGGTTGTTATAAACTGCCGCAAAATTATTTTTTTCTGAAATACGAACCAAGCTTAACTATATATTTATACATGCTAATAACTTATTGTTTTTTAGAAAAATATATTTTTTAACACTTTTAAAATAATTTTATGATAAAATTTTTTAAAAAGTGTGCTTTTTTAATTTTTGTGCAATTTTGCAAGGTAAAATTTATTGCAAAAATTTATTTTTTAAAATATATTAAAGAAACATAAATAATTATATAAAATTATAATGAAAAGAAAATTTAAATGTCAAAAATAATATTCCATATTACTTAAATATAATTAATTAAAAAGTAATGACATCAATTTTTAGAGTTAACAAAATATTTTTTATAAATAATAGGTAAAATATAAATCACAACTTAATTAGACCTTTTATTGAAAAATATCAATAATTAAAATTTGCACGATTCAAAATAATACACGACTTGCAAATTATAGAGACTTCTATATATATAATTAGTTGCATTGTATGTATTGATGAATTATTCAGTTGCCTTGGTGAAAGATCAGACAAGTGAAAGGAGTTTGGACCCCTTTGTCACGGTTCGAATCCTTCCCTTGGTCTAATCCACTTATTTTAACCGACGCTAAATGACAAATATAAAATATTAATTAGCATATAAACCGCCGCTAACTGCGGATTTATTGTAGTGATTCCAGTATTTTCGGTACGTGTAGTTAGAAGGGACTGAGGGACTGGGGGCTAAGATTAAAATTTTAATAATTATTTTTTACTTAAATATCCTTACATAATAGTAATGTTCTAATATCAGTCTTTGTTTTTTCTCTAATGACTTAATTCAATCTTTACCTTCCAGTTTCCATCTCTTAATAAATTTAAATCAAACACAATAAACAAACTTAATTCAGTCTCAGTCTCCCAATTTTAGTCTCTCAATCTTAGTCTCCCAATTTTAATTTCAGTCTCTCTTCCAAACGCATCCTTATATACCAATCAACTATATGTATATGAACACATAGTGAAATACAGAATGATAATCACACTTTTATATTTATAATCAAACTTTATAAATACTAATATAACCAAATTTCATAAATAATATAATGAAACTAACTTTATATTTATAATTAAAACATAAATAGAAGTATAAAAAATACAGTGATAGATAATTTTGTATTCATAAAAGTTTTAATAATTATGTGTTTGCTCAATTTGTTAACATAAAAAGTGCAAATCAATATTGTTTAAATAAGTAATATTACGTGATCAGTATAATTTATTTTTTTTGCCTCCACTTAATTAGCCACCCATCATTAAAAAAAAAAGTTATATGGTGGAGTAGCATTACCATGAAGAGAATGAAAAAGAGTAGAGAAGTATATAATTTCATTTCAAAAAATTTAATAAAAAAAATTACACATTCTCATATGATAATTAAAGTAGAGTAAATATTCATTCTTTTCATTATTTTTTCATTTTATTGTAGCATGCATAAAAAAAATTACACTAACAAAAAAATACTTTTTTTTTTTTAATTTTCCATGATATTTTTTAGCCTGTAGACTAAGGACTAACCCAAGCTTCATTTAAGAGTTAGCAATAGATTACTGCATACATAAGGTATGATTCGAATTTTTGAAATTTATTTAAGTGGATTAACGAACTATCAAACTTGGTTAGAACGCTTTTGTATTTTGAATATGTATATTTGCTTAATATCCTAGTTTTTCAAAATAATATTTTGGAGTTAAATCATGACCGTTTTGATCGTTTGAGGATTGAGAGTTAAATTGATTATTTAATGTTGAAGTAAAAAAAGAATGAAGCATACAGTTGGTTATTTTTTTGTTTTGCAGAGGGGTAAAAACCAAAATAACAAACAAAAGGGTATACGCAATGATGCATGTTTTAACTTGTTTGACCGTGGAAGAGATTTTATTGCAGCTTCTGCGGGAGACACCACCACCATATGTTTCCCCTTTCTTCATTTTTATTCACTTATTCTTGCTTCTTAATTTCAATTTCAATTTCAATTTCCCCTTACGTACATATTGGCATTTGGTAAACCCTAACACGCATTTCTTGTTTTCGCGTTCTGTTTGGCTGACCCATTTTTCCAACCCCATCACCCTCAAAGATTCCTTCTATTTCTTTGCAAATTACCAAATTATCACACGTGACATGTCACTCATTTAATTATTTCCTGCCATCTATTTCAAGCTTTCCCTTGCCTCATCACACCCCAATATATATCCCACCGTAGAAAAATCCTAATAACGTTACGTTTATACAACACTTTCTGTGTTATCTATACTGAAGCACTTTTCGATCTTCCTTTCGTAGTGTCTTAAATTTTGTTTAATTGATAATTGATAATATTATATATATGTGCGTATCTTATTATTTAATAAAATAAGGGTGTGAACTGTGAAGAGTCAAATCTTTTTTCCAAATAAAATAAAAATATTATAGAATCATATAGATGATAAGAATGTTAATTCATACTGTAGTTGTCATAAAATTACTTCTTCAAAAAATTTATGTTAGTAAAAAAAGTACATGAATAATTATATTCTTTTTACGATAATTCTATGTGAATAAGTGATTTTGGCCAACCAAGTGCAACCAAGTGATTTATTTTTATGCTAAATAAAAAATTATTTCGGCGTCAAATAAAATTTTATTTAGGTGCATTTTTTTATATTATTTGACATCGATATAATATTCTATTTAGCATAAAAATAAATCACTTGATTGCACTTGGTAGACCAAAACCACTTGTTCAAATAGCATTACCCTATATATCTCCTCATGCAATAATTTTTTTTAATTTGCGTGAAATTTGTTTTTTTTTTTATTTGCTTTATTCTAATTTTTTTAAAAGAAAGTATAAGAAACTAATTTTTAATCCGTCAACTTTAGGGTTTATCTTTATAATTTAAAACTTAGAATTAATGTTTATGATTTAAAGTTTAAAATTTAAGATAAATATTTAAAAAAAAATAATTGATATTGGCTGAAAAAGCTTGATTTCTTAATATTAACATTATTCTTTTCCTTTTCAAATTTAACAATAATTGAACTTTAAATATTTTGTTATTGAAGCTTTATTTATTATCATACCATGAAACTACTTTTTTCTAAAATTTTGAAGACTAAAAAATAATTGTGTTTTTTAAAAATACTAATTTTTTGAACTAGTTAGCTAATTAATTCTAATCTTTGTTCTATAATAAGCAACTTAAGTTTGTTAGGTGGAGACAGATAATCGGTTTTACTTTACCCCCAAAAAACGTGTACTATTCGTTGATACTTGATAGTATGGAAATTATGATGTCAGAAAAGGGTTTGATATATGTACAAAAACAACAATAAAAATGTGTAATTATATGAAGGACGTTAGTAAAGTTAATGATATATGTACGTGCCTTCGGTGTGAACATAATACGTACACCATACATTTTTCGTCCCGCCCAAGATTCAGTTTTGACTTGTCGTATGCTTTGTGCCTCTTCAATTTATATCTTTTTCCACTATACAAATTAAATTAAATGTGAGTCCCCTTACTTGTCACCCGTAACACATAAGTAGTCTAGTCATACATAATAGCCATTCAATTATCGCCGGAAACTGCTTTTATGTGTATACGGACTTAAAACAATAAAATTTAAAAAATAAAATAAAATTTTCTTTCTATAAAATCCTCTTTTGGTTGGAGAAATTAAACACATAAATGGATTTTACTGTATATTTGTGTATAATATAAATAAATATATTTAATTTATTTTTAGTGTATATTTTATATATATTTTAACATATATATTATATAAATAATTAATTTTTTATTAATTTTCAATATATGCATAACATAATTAATTTTTCTTGAAAGAATATTGATCCATGTTTTTCTATAGTTACAATATGTCCCAAGATTAAATTATATCTGTTGTTTGAAAACTAAGATACAAAAATTTATATTTCAAATTTAACATTAACTTTTAAAAAATATCATCATATCTTCGTATAGTAGATGTATAATTATTTTATTTGTCAAACTAAGTTCAACTACATTATTTATTTTTATATAAAAAAAATTTTAATGTTAAATAATACTAAAAAAATAATACATAAATGAACTTCTAATTAATATAAAAATGATTTTTTATGAAAAATATGTGTATACTTAATATTATTGAAATAATATTATAAAAAAATGTCAAAGAAATAATGATATATGTGTAAAGAACAAAAAAAAAAAGATAGTAGTGGCGTTATAGCTTGTAATCATGCTATAATCGATCTGACGATCTCCTATTACCAAATAAAAGCAAACAAGTTTAATTGAGGGATATAAATTATGCTAAGTTAAGGAAGAGAGAGAGTAGGGTCAATTAATAAGATAATTGATCAAAATGGGTAATTAAGCTTAGTGCATATTGATGATGGTTACGTTTATCAGCAGAAAGAAGCAAAGATAGAGTGAAAAAGAAAGTTGAGAAGGTGATAACAGAGAAAATATGATAGTACCGGAAAAAGATAGTCTGATAGTAAGATCTCGTTTTCATTGGTTCGAATCTCAGAAACAGAAGAGAGAGAGGGAGAGAGGAATCCTATTCCAGTTCAGAGTCCAACATTTATGCCAAATAATAATCAAAATAATAACAACTTATTTTGGAAAATGTATAAAATTTTACTTTTGCCATTTTTTTGTTACTTTCATTTGCTAGATTTAATTATATGTATTAAAGTTCTGAAACAATAGTATCAGATACATAAATTTGTTTATAACTAAAATAAATGATAAATATAGTGTAGTTTTATCTATTAAATAATTTATTGATCATGAGACCTTCAATTGATCATCATGGGAATGGAATGATGATAAGCTTGACACATAATTTTTTTTCTTTATTTTTTATCATATATATTTGTAAAATAATTTGTTATTTTTAATTTTGAACTCAAGATTTCTTAACAAGTAAACTACAAAAAATAAGTATAAAATATCTAAAAATTGACAAAAATAATCATAATACATAAAAGATTCAATCACCAAAAATATCCAAAAAAGAAATTTTGACAAAAATAACACATTCTTTGTTAGTTTATTTCATCACTACAAATAGAAATAATTGACATTCAGTCATTTTTGTTAACATTTTAAATTTTTTAATAGTACTTTTGTCTTTTAAGATTATTTCTGCCAATTTTAAAATATTTCTCATCAGTTATTTTTTATGGTTTTTATTTTTTTAATTATTAGAACATAGAGTATTCATTATATAATTAATTTCATATTTAATACTATTATTATTATATAATTGAATAAGTAAATGATGTATTAATAATATACATTAATAAATAATAATATTAATAACTAATTAATAATAATGTGAGTAGGATTATTTCCTCAAGCAGAAATGGACAAAGGAAGAAATGAATAGATAGAGAGGGTTTGGTTCGTTTGCAGAGAGCACACGCGTGAAGGTCAGGGATCTGAATTCAGATAGTTTGTTTTCAGTGATCAGTAACGGAACCACAAGGCAAATAGTACACATACAACTCTTTTTTTATTCCATAAATTATTATTATTATTATTATTATTATTATTATTTATCTTGTAGGTACACGTAGCAGTATTAAATATTTTTAATGTGTGCGAGAAAAATAGTTGTATTTAGCAAAATGATTTTTAAAATTTGAAAAGATCATAATAAACTTAGACATTTCTTAATAGATAAAATTATTAAACTCTTAAATTTTAATGAACACAACATTTTTTAAAAATTCTACGAACCTTAGATTATTTTAAAAGCACTCCTAATTTTTAAAAATTTCAAGTATAAACATATATATGATTTTTTATTTATCAACCACAAAATGGAAATTTTATGCTTTTCTAAATCATAAGTACCTTTCTAAATCATAAGTACCTTTTTAAAAAATTTTACCAAATTAAATATAAATTTTGAACTCGATTTTAATGCATTAATAATATAATATGTTTTACATAGTCATTTATATAGTCAATATATATTATAGTTAGTTTTGCTAATAAAACATCATATAATTAGATTCAGGTGTGAAATTATTTTATAACTAGATTATCTCCAAGATTAACTTATTAAATTTTAAAATATTTATATTCAGTAATTCTTTTAAGGAAAATGATAAACCTTTCTCATTTCACGCCTTCCGTAATAAGTCCATATCCTATTCATGTTTGATATTTACTAAGTTTTTCAAAGTAATTAATTAATTCAATAATTCTAAGTGATTTAACCAATTAAATTAAATTATTTATTTTTATGTGAAAAATAAATATTTAACATAAAAATAAATAATTTAATTATATTTAATTAATTAAAATTACTTGTTGAAATAAAATTATTCTTAACTAATTGGCAGACAGAACTAACGCATTATTTAAGGGGTTTTTGTTTGGGTTTGTTCATGCAATGCGTGTGTTGGAGTGTTGGGTTTGCGGAATGGTGGGTTTGTGCTTTTGGATTGTGGCAGGAGGATGACGCAAGCGTTCGTTACACGTGCGGATGGATCGTGGCCGCACACGTGTACGGCGGAGGATGATGCTGTTTAGTGGTAATTCGTGTGTGGGTTTGTTTGTTGTGGGTTTCGAGGTTGTTGTAGGTTGTCACCATGCATGCATGTCCATGAGTGTGTGATTGAGAAACAAAAGCTGTCAGGTTTTGTCTTTGTAACGATTCCAAATGGTTATGGCCCCCTCTACCCTTTCTCAATTTCTTTTCTTTTTTTTTTTTTTAAATTCATCTGTATAAATACGTGAATACTCGGGTGAATAAAGTTAGTTTCGTATAAAATTATTTATTAAAAATTGTTAAATAATTCAACATA
>JASCZI010030224.1:162373-182636 GCA_036250425.1 Stylosanthes scabra
TTAGACATAATTCTGAAAATAACAATCTAAAGTCTACGGCTATGCTAGGTTACTAACCCTAATGGTTTAGAAACCTATTTATACTAATTAACCTATCTAAAATCAAAATTAAATCAAATCAAATCCAAATCCAATCAAATCAACTAATCTAATTCCTATCTTATCTCTAGGAGATCTTACTAATCAAATTACAAATTTATCCCTTGAATTAAGCCCTTGATTAGACCAATTATATCTCCTAATTTTTCAACCATTTTCCACCAATTTAATTCAATTAAGATGCACTTCCAGTAGATGATTGTTTTCCCATGTTGCCAACGCTCACTTGGGCGTTTAGAACACCCCAAATAGATGATGAACTTGAAGCTTGGCCGTTCAAAAACGTGGAGTGGCGTTTTGGGTTAAGGGCTGGCGTTTCCCACGCCCATTGTGGCGTTTCCAACGCCCACAAATGTGGTGCTACTGGAAGTGGTTCTTCATAATTCCAATAATTTTTCAATTAATCCTCAACTTCTTCTAACTCTCTTGTCTTGATCTTGATCATTTCTTCTTTAATTCTTTTTCTTCTAATCCTTTGTTAATCTTCTTCAATTCCTGCAATTGTCATTGAATTCAAATACTCAAAGCTACGATGATGAAAAATGATGAATTTGATTGAGTATTAAACTAATTTTTACTTAGTTTGCAAGAAATGAATCATTAAAATCACTAATGATGCTCATGCATCATCTAACATGAATTAAGATTTCATAGATTGAATTGAAGATCAAAATAAACAATCTAACAACAAGAACATTAACAATATTCAAACAACAACAAACCTAAAAAACACGTATACAGATTCAGAAATTAGGAACCTCCAATTGCTCTTCGATCTGCTCTATTGTAGAATTTGAGTTCAAATCAGATTACGTCGAACTGCAATCAGTCATAAAAAAATGAAGAAGAAGAAGCAGCAGCAACAACAATAGCATAAAAATCGAAACGGAAAACGATGACGGCGTTGCTGATTGTTGAAGAAGAAGGAAAATGAGAAGGAGAAGAAGAAGGAAGGAAAAGCAAAAGGGGAAGGAGAAGAAAAAATAAGGAGAAGAAGAAGAAGGAAAAGAAGAAGAACGTTGGAGCTGAAAAATAAAAAGATAAGATGAGAAGCGTGTAAAAAAAATATATGATTGGCACTTGGTTACTAAAAACGTATGTATACAAAGACTAATTGTTTTTTAATTATTATTTATTATTTTTGTTGATCTTGGTTTTAGTAGTTACCACAGGTGATCATTGACGAGGGACGACGCATCAATGCTTGGAGGGACATGGTCCTGTGATTCCAGCAAAGAAAGACGAAGAAAAGGAAGTTGTGATCGTAAAAACTTAGTGTATATATATATCCGGTTAAACAAGTGTTGCAATTTTGTCACACAAAAAAAGTGTTGCAATTTAAATTTCATCTTATGTATATATCAATTCATTAATCATCCACAGCTGATTCTTCAATATAATTGAAATCTGATTAGGCATTCTTGTATCATGCGCGCTGAGAATACTATTAAGAAAAAAATATATTGTCTACAACGAGACAAGATAAGGAGTGAGAATTTCTTAAGTTTCAAAATGAAAACACAAGTGACATAATTAAAGCAAATTAAGGAAGGGATCAGATGAGCCAAATAATGGAGTTGTTAGAGATTTTCATCCTAGCAAGTCATTATCATAGTGAATAAATTAAACCCTACCCTAAACCTAGCTAATGAGTATCTTGTTTTAAAAAGTAGTATTTATAAAATTAAAAAAAAATTGGTCTAAATAATATTTCATTGATTGATTTGTTAGAAATCACGGGCTCGCTTTAACTAAATGATTATTTATTTATTTACTGTCAGATAACTAACTACTAGCTAGTCATCATATTATTGAGTAGTCCCAATTATTTTTAGTTTTGGAACGTTACTAAAACCAAACCTATATTAAAAGATGTGATCATACGTTGAAGTACGCACTCTCCATTTTGCAAGAGCTCTCAACTCTCAACTCTCAAGTCAACTGAAAGTCCCTACCATGGAACAACATGTCAATGGAAGTGTTAATTTGCTTTTTTGACGAAGCTATATAGAATTAAGATTGCTATAATGAAGCCTGATGGTGACAATAATGCAGGGCAGTGGAAAAAAAAAGGGTGATATAGGCAAAATGCAAATCAAAGTGGAGATGTATTGAAAAAAATATAATAAATTTTACTTACAACAATGTTATTCTTAATACTAAATTATACATGGTAAACTCTAAATTTTAAATGATTAAATTCTAATAGTGTAAAATTTAAATATTAGCTCAAAGTATTTAAAATTAGTGTTCACTCTTAATAAACAGACCAGCAATTTGTATACTTTGTAGCTAGACTACTTAAACATATCAGACTTGACCCATATAACAATCCTATATGAATCAGAGTGGGTACCTCATCATTTTATTATATTATTGCTATTATTTACCGTGATATGATGCTGGTTTCCTATACCAAATAATTACCAATCTACTTGTTTTGATCAACAAGAAGTTTATAGAATTAATTTGCCATGTATATATTATTTCATGATCTAAGATTTTGGCAGATACCTAACTTATTATAGCTGAATTGGCAAGCGAAATACAGATCTAAAGACAAACAATAGGCGTCCACCTTAGAAAAAAAGGAAGATATATATAATAATTTAATGTGATGAATGTGAGATAGAGAGTGAGTTGGTGTAGGTATATGGTCACAACTTACTAGACAATATAATGGTCTTTGTGGATTGTGGGTGTTAGTAACGCTTTTTGAGATTAGTTAAAGTTTGTTCTTCTGTTGTGAGAAAAAGGAACATCAAGCGCAGCCTTTATTGACAACAAAATTTTGCTTTGTTTCCATCGCCATGTATCATGTATATTATTATTCATTTTCAGTCCTTTATTCTTTTTTCATATTCACATGTCAAGTGTTTGCTTCTAGCTGGGTTTTATGTTTATTTTCTAATGTTCTTTGCTAATTATAAGCTGCTAAGCTTAGCTAGGATTTTTTTATTAATAAATAAAATAAATATAATATTTATATATATAAACGCGATTTCAAAAAAATACAGAAATGCAACTTATTATACACATTTCGGACCTTACTTCAATGAGATATATGTAAACCTTACATCGGAGTTGCAGAATCTGAGACGCGTAATAATGCCTTTTTAAAATTTTCTTAGAGCATATCATATTAGTAAATATTATATTTAATTAATAAAAGAATCCAGCTAAATTATGTAGGAGTTACTGGAACATTAAATTACTTTAAAATTTGAATTTGATATATAATATGCTTCAATTTGTGAATATTTTGGGATAACTTTAATTTGATGCTCTTAATTATTTGTTGTATAACTATATTTTCGGCAGCCAAGTAATAATTAATTAATGTTTTTATAAATGTTAGTTAGAAATTAGAATAACACTCTGTTTTTTTCCCCTAAATTGTGTTTCATGATTTCATGTAAGTGAATTATCCGCCTAATAAGAGCACTTAGCAGAAGACAAAATTTCCCCAAACAAAGAAAAATATTAAAATTAGTTTAAAACAAATGACATCTCCCTAATTTGTGGGACCCATTCGTTATTCAGCACGTGAAATATATTATTAATTGGTGTAAATCATTGTCATTAGCTTCACCATAGCCTACTACTACTCCTATCATGACATTGATTTCTTTGTTTCTTGTCTCTCCATTTTCTTCAAAACAAGAAATTAAACTATGTGATCTTATTAAGAATGGTTAAAAATAAATTAAATCAATTATGTACAACTAATAATCTCGTTATGGTAAGCTAGAAACTAAAGAATATTATGTTATTGCATATTGTATTTAATTTCTTGAATGATCTATATGCCTCTTTTTATGTTCAATCATGCTTTTGTTTTCCCTTATGCTTGGGAAGCACTTTTGCCCCTTTTATAGTAACGTGATTTTAACAAATAAGACCAAATACAATGCTGGGTGCTATGATTATGATTGAGAGAAAAAATAATAAATAAATAAATAAATATTTTTTTTTATGAGTGATTACGTTATATTGGATGACTTTTATGTAAAATATTTTTATTTTCTTTTTAAAGTAAGAGAGTTTTTTTTTTCGTTATATCCATATAAAGACATCTCCATTACAGAATTGTCACATACAAGATCCAGCCATAATTTGTACTACAACTATTTGATACTTAATTACGTTAATGATATGTAATGATCATGTTACATGTGATCAAGTTATGCAACTAACTAACTATATAAGTGCATGTGATTGCAATATATCACTTACATTTATATATATGATTCAATGTGCTTTTAGTTAATTAACTAATTGTCCACTTCAAGAAAACCTAACTACACCCTTTAATTAGTCACTTGTATATACGTTTTATCTAAATGACCACTACTAATATTTGAATATAATTTTTTCCTACTATATTCTCCAATTTCACAAGTTTGCGATTAATTAAACGCAGTTTAAGTTTTATTTAAAAATTTATTGTTGATCAATTGATTGCTACATGTATGGACAACACAAAATTTGAATATTTGACACTTGTTTAAGCAAAAATATTTAAAAATTGTTATTAGAAATTCAATTAATTTCACGTTAATTCGATTAAATTAAAAAATATGATAATATTAAAATACTTACTACATTGACTAATTTCACGTTAATTCTCTCTTGCACACGTATTTACCTCTTTGAATGTTTTTAAACAGAATATTTGCTCAATTTCTTTTTCGATCATTGTTTACTCACCAAAAGACCCAAGCGAGGGGTGAGAAGTTCTTACGGAGCAAAAAAACCAAAGAAAACAAGCTATTACGATCCCAAAACAAATTGAAATCAGCACCTACACTACAAACTAATACACTCCCAAACAATAGAAGCATCGTTGACATGCATTTTTACAAGCTCCATCAGACTTCCCCAATTGTTTGAATCCTTCCGTTAGAATTCTTTGGTTTCTAATCTTCATCTCCTGATGTCAAATATTATGCAAGGTAATCAACATGTTCCAATTTTGGGCCAGTTCAATAACAATATTCCTCAATCCACTTAGGACTTTGTCTTTCTGATTCTCTCGTTCAATTGATGCATCCAATGAATATGTTAAATCCACTCTGTCTATGTCTTTATCAAAACTAGTATGGTTGTTTTTAGAATATTTGTTCAATATATAATCCATTCAATATTCTCTCAGACTTTTCAATATATTTTTTTTCTGTAAAATTAAACTTTTCCTTTCCTTCAGTTGTTCTTGTATATGTGAATATAATGTCAACACATATACAGTTATATATACACCATTTTTGAGAATGATGCTAATATAATAATCTTCAATAAAGAAAGATCATTGACTTGATTCACCTGAGCGGTCTCCCTTTGATTTCCAATTAAAAAAATAAAAGCAAAATTCAAATGTCATTGACTACCTTTCATTTTTCTTTCAGTTCAACTGGAAAATAAATATCATAACGAATTAATCATAGCATTAATTAGTCGAAGTTAATAATGTATTTAATTGTTAATAAACATGTGTCTACATACATATACCAATAATTGCCATTGAATGGACAAGGAAAAAGAAATTTGCACTTGAGATCTCAAATCAATTTTCATTTCAAAGGCACGTGAATTCATGGTGCCTACTATGGTGGAGAAAAAAAATTGTGAAGAGGTGAAGATTTTTCATGATGAATGGTTGGATTTGGATAGCTATCATGTGAATTATTTTATTTTATTTTTATTAATTTTTAAAATAAAATTAGTGAATACTCTTCACCATATGCATGTAAAAGCCTCTCCATCGTAGAATTGTCCTAATTTCATTTCATTTATCTTTAGCCTTTTTTTCCCCTTCATTTTGGGATTTCTTTTGTACTTATTATGCATGATCACTCGCCATCAATTGTTGACTTAAATTCTAAAGACTAATTAATCTAACAAAAGGTGATTGAACAAAGCCATAAAAAAAAAGGAAAAAATGTAAGTGTCATGATACCAATTTTTTTTTTTAAAAAATTAAATCGATAAAAGAAGATATATAAATAATGAATTTAATTTCAATGTACTAATTATATGTTTAATACATTTTCTCATACAATATTTCATTTTTTTGTTTGCTTAACTTTTTTTTGTAAGTATTGGCTTTTTTTTTTTCTCTTTTTATTTACTTTATATTAATTTTTTGAGTTCAACAAAAGTCAAACTCTAAATATTTTTATTATAAAAATTCTACTACCATATTATGAAATAATTTTTTTTCCAAAAATTTAAACTGATAAAGAAAAAAACACATAAATAATAATTATTATTATCACAAATCTCACATCTACGAAGGATATAGACTCTTGAGTAAATATAAGTGTGAGACATCCCTTACCTCTTGAGCTAGTTTTTGGGGTTGAGTTAGACTCACCTAATCTCAATTCTAATAGGGTATCAGAGCCTATTCGATCTCATGTTGTTGGGCCACCCACCAATTCATGTTCACGCTCTAGACGATCATACCTAGACATGATGGAGGTGTATCACAAGTCTTACATCTACACATGAGAGTAGTAAGTTTAGACTTACGGGTTCATAATATGGTGAGTTCTCTAGTGGAGAGGAAATGTGATGAAGAGTATGGAGAAAAAATAGATGTGTGGTTGGATGAAACCTATAAGTGAAGGAGTGTACCATAGGCTAGAATAATGTTTAGTGTAGGAAAAAGTGTATTGGGATATGTGCGTTGGAACGTGCCTGACTAGTGAGGTGACTAGTGATTGGTGGCTTCAGTTTTTCTTTTTTTTTCCTTTCTTGCTTGCTTCATCCATCCTTTTAATTATTATTTCAAATTTTCAATGTATATTTACTTATTTAATATTAAAATACTACTTCATTTGATAAGTAAAAAATATTAATTTGACGCATTCACTGTGTGTTTATTCACTACAACAAAACCGGCACTTAGCGGCGGTTGTTAAGCGGCGGTTTTTTTCAACCGTCGCTAAGTGCCATTTACCGGCGGTCGATGCGACGGTTAAATCAGTAACTGCCAACAGATTATGGTTTTGCGGCGGTTTGGAGAACAACCGCTGTTAATCGCAAAATTTTGTGATCATTTTGCGGCAGTTTGGTTGGTAACCGTCGCATAACTGGTTTTCAGAAAACAATTAGCGGCGGTTTCTTAGTTAACCGCCGCAAAACCTAATTCTGGCAACTTTTAGCGGTGGTTATTTTGCTAACCGCCGCCAAATGCAATTGCTTTAAAATTTTGATCTACGATTCTTTAATCAAATGTCATTTGTAGCATCATTTATGTATACACAGGTTAAAATTTTTTTTACACATTTAATTAGTTAAGTGGGGTTTTATTAATATTAAATTTTTAATGATGAAACTAATATGTAAGATAAAATTTTAAAGACTCAGAGTCATAAACTAATATGCTCAATAAATGTAATCATTTCAATAGTTAGGATATTTTCAGATTTATAATATAGTACTAAACATCGATATAAGTATAAAACAGATTTTAAAAAACACTTGTATCATAAATTTTGATTCATTAAATGAAGTTCATTAAGCATGAATTATAGACTAAAAATTAAATAAGTTAATACATATACCATAGGATAAAATTATAATCCTTATCCAATTATTTGAGTCTGCAATCATGAGTATCCGAATAAAAGAAATTAGATCAAGTATCAAATCTAAAATAGAACAGCTATACCGTTCCTCATTTACTAGTTGCGCTCGGAAGTGTCATATTCACCCGGTGAAAAAATCTCTGTGAGGAATCTAAAATTGTCACGTTTCACAGGATCTAATATGTCATGTCCATACCATGGTTTCTTATTAAGATCAAAGTTTCTATGTGCAACCTTTGACTCAGTTGTCACATGTCACTATTCATATCATCACCTTCCTTTTCTTGATAAAAAGCGGTCTCGAAAGGCCTAGTAACGTCTGTTCCAATGGAGGTATTTTTCCCTAAATTGCCACGTCTATCAGCATTTACTCCACTCAGGTTATTTTCTACTGACCCTAAAAATAACATCATTTTAGTTGAGTTAGTGATTGTTATTATTCATATAGCATTATAATGTGTTACTAAATGTTCTTTGTCATGTTATGACTTTCTTAAGGTACGAAACCAAATAAGTGTCATACATCTTATGAAGTAGTTAAAATACAAAACCAAAAAAAGTCGTACCCGTGTTTTGATGCCACAGAACATAAAATCCAGCAATTTTGGTTTCTACAATGTTTATTCCCTCTTGTGATGCAATATTAAGCTCCACAAACTGGTTGTTTTTAAAACGCGTCTACATTTTAAACAAACATATCAAGGTCCATTAGATAGAGCAATTCAACGAAAAAAAACAATGAATTGATATGAATGAGGGTATCTACCTTTAATTCAGCGAGTATTTCTTCAGAGGTCTTATCATAAGGAAATGTAACAAATCGATACCCAAACTTCTCCTCATATCTTGATCCCCATTCATGTAGCTCCTATTTATTTGTAACATAGAATTAAGAAATAAGTTCATAAACCAAGATACCTAGCTGAAAAAGTCGACAATCAAAAAAATATTTATTGTGATATGGCATGGATAAACCTGCACGGTTGTTTCATTCGCATCTGTCAAATATTGGTCAAAACAGTCCCTATATGATAAAGCCTCAACCCAACACGAGACATCTAGCTGGTTCAAAAATATATCCCGAGCAACAGTGATTGCATGGTCTAACGATTTGAAAGGAGAAAAGGAAACCATGTCCGAAGCAAATTTTTTGCATGCACAACATTGCAAATAGTGCTCGTGATTCATTTGTCATGTTGAGAATATTAATTGTACTATTAAATGGTCTCAACAAGAATGACAGGAATTAGAAAAAAACATGAAACGAGAAATAACATATAAAGGATTTATCATGTAATAAATAAATATTGGAAGTAACCAATCATCAAACAATAACGACAAAACTTTATATGCATCCCAAAAATAGGACTCAAAGGTTAATACTTAGTAGTAGTTAATCAAATTTCTAATGTTGTCTACATTAAGTTAATAATCTGGATATTAATTGAATCTTCTTTGTTAGCATATCGTTTGTTTGACATGAGGCGCTCATTATTTTATTGAAAGATTATATCCTTGATTAGAAAAACTGCAAAGGGAAAAAAATTAGAATTCATACGAATTACGATAATTAATACTTTAAATATAATTTAAAAAAAACTGCTGAACACGCAGGAAAGTTCCCGTGAAGACGCTAGTATCAAAACAACTTATATTTAAAGATAGTTGTGTGACATGGTCATAAAATTCCTAGTTATCTTCTTCCTTAGCCAACTGTAAATTGTCAATATCGCCTCCGCATGACAAGTTCAACCCCGGCTCTGTAGTGAAACCAACATTAGCAAGTTCATTGTCTTCTCCCATGTCAAATAAGTCTCGGGGCTTCACGTGAACAACAACACTCCATTCTTTGTCAACCACATCTTGTACATAGTAAACGAGAGATGCTTCGGATTCTAATATGTATGGTTCATCATCTTCCTTTTGACTAGAGTGTATTAAACGGGAGAAGTTAACACTGGTGAGCCCCAAATGGTCTTTTTTAAGCCCTCGAGTTGTAGTGGTTTTCGCCCAAATACACTTAAACAACACTACATCAAACTCTGAATGATAATTCAGTTCAATTATGTCAATTATTTTTCCATAATAGGGGACACTACCAACTGCAACATTCTTGTCACGCTTGCTTCCATAACTTCTGGTATCAGACGAGACATACACTCCGTTGTTTTGGGTTTTCATATTTTCTTCCTTTGCGACCGTTCTAAACTTATACCCGTTGACATTGTATGCTCCAAATCGTCTAGTCTGACCCATTGGGCCACGTGCAAGCCACTTCAGCTCGTTTGAATAGAGTTCACTTTCCATTGGAACTCGACATGGTAATCAACAACATAGCATCCTAATGGTGTTAATTCTTGGTATAGTTTATTATATGTAAGTAGCAATTGACAGATAGCTTTTACCTCATGCTTGAACCATTGTACGAATTCCTTGTGCACAATACTGTCTATCATTTTTGAATTGCGTGTTTGATTCCTGAGCTTCTTCTTAGTTTTCTCTCTGAATGCCCTATGTTTGAAGTGAAACATATTGTATCCAGTCTCATTATGTTAACTTGAAATCAAACAAGATATAAATGAAATGAAAATTAGTGTTTGATCATGATGTACTCACTTATAAAATGGATCCACCTCTTTGTAGTTGACTAGCACGTGACGATGTGCTTGATGTTTCTCTGTTTCACTTATTTTGAAATATGCAGCAGCTCCTACAAACTTTCCTATCTTCGGGAACATGGACACTGGGCTAGGCAACGCATTCTTCAACAAAATTGGAAGAAGATGTTCCATTAGGGTGTGGCAGTCGTGGCTCTTCAACCCATACAACTTACGTTGTTGCAATTCAACACATCTTGTTATATTACTCGAATAACTATCTGGAAATACCACGTTTTGCAATGTCCTAAGGAAAACATCCTTCTGTGCATTTGACAACGTATAGATGGCAGGTACAAATTTACCACCTTCGTGTGGCCAAAATTCCTGTCTTATCCCCATGACTTGCAAATCTTTGCGCGATTTAAGGGTGTCTTTCGACTTTCTAGAATCATTAAAGATGGTGAACACAACATTGTCACACACATTTTTCTCAATATGCATCACATCAAGATTATGACGCAAGGCGTTAGACTCCCAGTAAGGTAACTCAAAGAATATACTCTTCTTCTTCCAGTTCGAACCATCCTCCTTGGGGTCTTTACCACCATGTCTTCCTTTCCCTTGGCCTGTATGATGCTTCCCAAGTGGGACGTTCACTCCTTCTTGTTGTCTTAAAATATCTGTGCCAGTCATTTGCATCGGTGGATCCCTTCGATCCTCATTCCCATCAAATCTTGTCTTGTCTCGCCTAAACTTATGCTCCTTATGTAAGAAGCGTCGATGACCCATGAAACACCATTTTTGGCTAAATGGGAGTCTTCGACCACTGCCATCCATGTTACATGTTGGGCAGGCAAGTACACTGTGTGTAATCCACCCAGATAAGTTCCCTAAACCAGGAAAGTCGCTTATGGTGCTCATCAAAGCTGCATGCATCCTAAATGTTTGTCCCTTGTTTGCATCATATGTCTCCACGCCATCCCATAATAACTTCAGCTCATCAATTAGAGGTCTCAAATAAACATCTATATCATTGCCAGGCATTTTCGGACCCGGAATAAGCATGGAAAGAATGAATGAGCTCTGTTTCAGACAAACCCATGGTGGCAAATTATAAGGTATTATGACAACCGGCCAAATGGAATACCTTGTGCTCATGTTACCGTAGGGGTTGAAACCGTCACTAGCTAATGCCATACGAACACTGCGGGGATCCTGAGCAAATTCAGGAAACTGCTTATCAAAATCCTTCCAAGCAGTGGCGTCCCTCGGATGCCTTAGAAAACCATCATTGTTATAACCCTCTTTATGCCATAACATTTCAGTAGCTGTCTTGCTAGACATAAAAAACCGTTTGAGTCTTGGTATGAGAGTAAAATAACGAAGTGTCTTTGCTGGTAATGGTTTCCCCTTTCTCTTGACAGTTGTCGTGAGCCTCAAGATAGAATCCCTGCGTGTCTTTTGTTTCCATTGAAACTTTCCACATCATTTGCATCTGCTCAGGTCTCTATCTTCACCCATAGCATGCAATCATTAGGACATGCATCTATTTGCTCATATCCAATGCCTAATTTTCTTATGATCTTCTTAGCCTCATATAATGATTCTGGAAGTAATGCGTTCTCAAATGCCTCACGAAGTAACTCCAGAATCATTGACATTGCCTTGTCATTGACCCCACACATACACTTGATATGATATAGTTTTACCAAAAATGATAGTTTTGAGAACTTAGAGCATCCGGGATATAGTTCTTTCTGACCATATGCAATTAGGTCTTGAAAATCTCTTGCCTCTCGACTTGGACCTTTGTACAAATACGGGAACTCCTCGTCATCATCCTCATCGAAATTTTCATCCGAGGAGCGTTCAACTTACTATAACATTTACATGCATTACCGACGGCCACCTAGATGCGGCCTGTACAGACGGCTTGGCCGTCGGTAATAACAATAGAACCGTCGGTTATATTCAACGAAATTTATGACAAAATACTCGCTGCCTACCGACGGCTTAGACGTTTGTAAGCCGTCGGTAATAATGTGAATGTTTTGGCGCCAATTGGCGCGTTGACGACATAATATTACCGACGGCTAAGCCATCGACGTTGTCATCGTCTGCACATTAAACTTCTTCCTAATATTATCGACGGCTCACAGACGGCTGAGCCGTCCATATAATTACAGATGGCTAAGCCGTCGCTATTATTAACGGCTAAAAATTCAAAATTCGCGCCATTGATATATATACCGACGTCTTAGTCGTCTGTAATATTAGTTAATGAAACGCTGTGTTTGGGCGTTAGTGAATTAAAAAAACACGCTCGGTACCGTCGGTATAATTAATTATTTATACCGATGGTTATCGGGGCCGTCGGTATAACTTACCAACGAATTTGTTGCTGACGGATTACTACCGACGGCCTGGCCGTCGGTAATACTAATATACAGACGGCCGGGCCGTCGGTATAGTCGACGGTAAAAAGGAAAAACCTTGTAGTGACTCTTGCTCCTGTTGTGCTCGATAACCAAATGCATCGTGAACCATATTCCGCATTTGATCGACCTGGGGAAAGGAGCTTTCAGTGGCTTGGTTCAAATTAGAGTTTTCTTCACTGGGGTTTTCACCATGACGCACCCACGTCGTGTATTCCGGTGGAAAAGGCGTCATCATAAGGTGATCAAATGTGTCCTCCCTCTTTTGCATGCGTCGAAAGCCACATTGACGACATGGACACTTTATCATGCCATTGGTTGATGCATTAGCGAATGCAAAGTCAAGAAAAATATTCAACCCTTGTCTATATGCTGCACTAGTTCTCGACTTTGTAATCCAGCTTTTGTCCATTTCTTTGGGTGCATGAAAAATGAGAAAGTGGGAGAATAAATAAAGTGTGCTACACATGTTTAAATAATTACATCTACTTATATATTTCGGGAATACAAGTTTCTTTAAAAAAGGTTTGTTACGTAATAAAGTATAAATTACTGACTTACCATGTTGATTATGTTTTGTGCCTAATAAAAAGGATATATTATTTTTATTGGATTTTACATTGTGTATGAACTTTTTGAACATGAGTTGCAAACATTTTTTTTTGTGTATCAATGTTATTTTATACATTAAATATGTAAAGGTTTAATTCATAAGATTGATAAATTGGTGACCATTCACAACAGTAAGATATGAATATTATTTTAAAATAAATTTAAATGATGAAGAATGTATGAGTGAATATTTTAAAATTAATTCTTAAAAGAAGATAAAAATAAGCGGCTGAACAGCATAACGGTGCCACTAGTGTGCTTAAAAAAATGTGCCTTTAATTGATGGATCACAAGTCCTACTCCGTTGCAATCTTATTTATAACTTTAATAAATATGGAGACTATTCTACAAATCATGGTACTAAGATCTTTCCTCCAACACTTTTACGTGGGGTGTATTTACGGAATCATTGTGTTGGATGATTCAGCGTTCGACGTGGTGCCGAAACCGGTGAATATGGAACATACTCTACCATAGGAGTGGTATGCCTGGTTGGACTATGATCATGTCTACCCTTCTCGAAATGAACATTTCTGTCTTCACGCAAATTGTCTTCAGATTCTGAGTCCGAGCTAATACATATTGTCTCTAGCGATAACTGCTCCTTCGATGGTGGTAGTTCAGTGTCATGAATGGTTATATGTTGGTGTTGTGGATTTTCAGTTTTGACACTTCTCGTATAGTAGGTATGAATTACCCGAGTAGTGGTCTCCACTATCCACGCATGCTTCGTAGAATCATACACAAAAGTCACTGTCGGAGGAAGGTGCTTGATCTTAACCCAACGCACCATTCTATGGTTGAGAGAATATGAGGAAAAAAGTTATACAAATCTCATAAAAACGAAGGGATAAAAGATTTCCAATTCTATTATTTGAATATTATATTTTACAGTATAGTATTACTTTCTAAGGAGAAATCCGATTTTTTTAATATGTTCTTTATATAAAATAATTTTACAGTGTTCGTACTCCTCATGGTTATTTATTTCGTTCCAATTTGTTATATATTAAGTATTTTTTAATTAGATTCTGAAAATCAATTTTAAAAATTTAGATGTTTAGCCTAAGATTAAACTCAACATAATCTGAAAAGACCCAAAAACTATTACACCTATTTATTTCCTTTGTGAATGAGTACCAAGTATGTGATAAGAATTGACGTTGGTTAATTGTTATTGTTACCGGGTTAATTCCTCTTATTTCTTGTTATTTGGTGTGTGAGACTGTTTGCTATTAGATAAAATTAGAAGTCTTCTATGAAAGTGAATAGTTGATTGATTATATTTTAATTTAGTTTACATGGATTACTATTGTTGCTTCTGATTCAAGTGCAAAATAGGGGTTCCTATTTATGTTAAGTTATTTATTTGATGGGCTAATGATAAAATGATAGTGGATTTCTTTTATATTGTGATATTTGTTTTTAAGCAAATCTATGCTGTGGTTAATAACACCCAAGGATGGTTGTATTTACTATATAAAAATGATTCAGGTAGAAATTTTTAAAAAAACTAACGTTCCTTATTTGAGTATGAATAAATTGAATGTATTCTGTGATTTGCTGGTCTCTATTTATATTCATCCTACTTGCAAATCTGTGTTAATTTAGTAATAGGCTTGAATCAAACAAATTGTTCAACTTCCCTTCTATCCCCTTTTATTAGCAATTCGTCTCGTGTTGCTTGCTGCATACCAATTTCTTTGACAGCCATGTGTCTTATACATTCTCTTAAATAAGTTATTATCATTTCTATCATCGTAATTATTATCCAGCCCAATATTAATTAACATTTTATGTACGGTTAGTATTGTAGTTATTAATTGAAAGGAAACATAAATGCATGAGTGCTTAGATTATTTATTGATTTCAGTGCATTGCTCTAGGGGTGAAAAAATGCCTCGAAAACCTCGTTTCAACTTACCAACAACTACGGATGCATTTGCTGATGTCCAAACTGGGGGGAATGTGGTATGTGTTTACTGTTAATGTAACCTCTTCATCTCAATTATTTGATTACTTAATTTTTGGTTTATGCTAAATTTTTATTTTTTAATTCAGGTTGGAACAATGGAAAGGAGGACTGAATCCTCAAGTGAACAATCACAGAAAGTTTCTGACAATCCTCTCTCAACTCGGACCGGAACTAAAAAAGCCCTTAGTAAGGTCACACAGTTTCGTCCACCCCATAGTGAAGCTAGGCCGGCTAAATCAGCCCGCGTTGTTGTCCCGAGAGTGCTTGCACCCCGTGAGTGTTCTACGCATTGCGCTGATCTGGACGATACAAGTTCAGAGGATGAAGAGTACATTCCAGAGGCTGATGTGGAGGAATCGTCGGAGGAATCTTTGGGCAACCTATCCGAAAGAGAAGAGGTTGGCAAAAGCGGCAAAGAAACCTGCCGCAAGCAAAGGGATGTTTGGCATGTCCGTGTCATAGGTAACTACTTTACTCCACAATATATAATTCTTAAATTTTCAATCCTTCCACCCAGCGTTTTCACACTAATTGTAAGACTTTTCTGGTTTTTTGTTTGTGTTTACTTTTGAATAATTTTTAGAAAATGGGGTGAAAAGAAAAGAGAATATAACTGCCAAAGAGGTTTTTTCGCTACCCGCTGGTCGCAAAGTTGTCCTCATATTTGACGATATGAATAAACCAGTTGGTCAGGCGGGTGGTTTATTAGGTACCGTTCTGGGAAGTATGGCCAGTGACTTTAGTCTTTTTCCCATTGGTACTCGGAGCTGGAAGCACATGACGGAAAACAAGGAACGAGAATATAATCGCCAGATCCTGGTATTTGAATACATACTTGTTATAAGTTTAAGTTATCGTTAAATGTTATTAAGGACCTTCTATTTTTTCTTGCAGCGTTTCTTTGACTTTCAGGATGATGCAAAAGGAACCAAAAAGTCAGTTATCTTGGGGATGCTTGGAAAAATGTGGAGGGACACAAGGGGGAATTTGTTTAACAAGCTATACGATGATACGAAGAGTATAGATGACAATGTTAAGCACTGTTGTCCAGAAGAAATTGACCAAAATGACTGGAAAGCTTTCATCGAGTATCGTTTGGAAGAAGACACACTGGTAATTTCTGTATATGACAATCTGGATTCTTATTGTTTTCTGGTAGAAATTTTTAGGATAAATCTGCGTATAAATTTATCCTATCTTTATCTCTGCGGATCATAATTTAAATTGTTAATTATTGGTTTTTTTCTGTTTCATGAAAAGGCAAAATGAAGAAAAATGCTGAAAACCGTGCAAAACAAAAATACACCCACATTCGGGGATCAAAATCAATGGCTAG
The DNA here is from genome assembly GCA_036250425.1 of Stylosanthes scabra. Lineage (NCBI taxonomy): Eukaryota > Viridiplantae > Streptophyta > Magnoliopsida > Fabales > Fabaceae > Stylosanthes > Stylosanthes scabra. Next base: position 179,023 of record JASCZI010030224.1, read on the forward strand.
GCGAAAAGAAGAAGAGGTAATAAAATAATGAATCATCAACTATATGCATTAGAGATTGCTTGTGTTACTTAATACATGTGTGACTTGCATTTGCTAAGTGCCTATTTGTGCCATGAGTTTGGGTACATGCAACTTTTCCTCTTAATGTTACTTACATGATTTTAAGTAACTCCATGCCATGCTATCTGGTTTAGTAATATAAAAATTTAATGAGTAAATTGCTGTCATCTAAAGCACTTTCCATGTATTCACCTTATTAAGTAGCTTCACATCTTCCATGCTAAAACAGATCCAATATAAAAAGTGGCTCCATATATATATTGAATGATTTAGAAGAATACTTTGCTAAAATTCGTTGAGGATTGGCAGAGATCTCTTTTCTTTTGAATTTTATGCATTGCTTCCTACCTCTTTTGCAAAGGCACTTGTTTCTTGGTTTTATTATTATTATTGTGATATTTTTTCATACCTGGATTTTTGGAGCCTTATGCAATTTAAGAATGCCAGAGGGTAAGACTAATAATAATAAATAATAATACTCTCTCATGGTGAGCATGTTTTGTTGTAGACTATTTATTTGTTGAGCATGTTGTAGCAGTGGTTTCAAAAATGACTTTTTTAAGGAGAGGAATGTGTCAGCCTCTCTTTTGTATGTTATTGGATTATAATGCAATAATTAAACCACATGCATTTCACATTCATAGTGAAGTGTAGGATTTATCTTAGTACTATGTAATCCAAGGCCACATCTGTCAGTAGTAATTATGCCATCCCATAGACCAAATTATTTTTGTTATTTTTGCTTGTATCCTTTAGGCACTCTACTCTATTAGTTTAACATATTACTTTGACTAGTTGTCATTACTATTATTTTTTGTTTTGGTTTTTTTTTATTTGATGCTTTTGATTCTACTTGTACCATGATTTTAGGAACAATCTACTTTTCTTCTTAGTTTTTTCTCTTTCATTCCTGAAATGAAATGTTCTTATAGGTGAGAAAACATGGGAGGCATGCCAGTAGAGGAGAGATGTGGACGATGGTACATAGGAGAAATGATGGATCCTACATACATGATGATGCACGATCCATAGGTGTAAGTATTATATTTTGCTGATTTAACATGCATGAATGTTTATAATCAATATTTGATTCCTTCCTCTTCTTGATTTTGTTAATCCTAATTTCTTTTTGTCTTCACATAAGTTCTAATTTTTTTTCTTGCAAGATAGGAGTTTGTTTTTGTTTGACAACAGTCTAACGTGATATTGCTAATAAAATGTTGTATGCTTGTAGGAAGTTATTGCTGACATAGAAAGTCGGGATGAATCCACAAAGGAGCTGTCTCCGAATGATTCCCTTGCACAAGTTCTCGGAAAGGAACATTCCGGAAGAGTACGTGGTGTAGGTCCTGGACCGTGTCTTACCAAGCTTGCTGGTAGTTCATTGCAGCAGTCAAGCTATGGGGTGCAAATAGAAGAATATCAAAAGCAGATCGTTGAATTAAGGGCAGAGACAACAAAAGAGAAGAAGAAGACCCTGGCGAGGCAAAATGTTATGAAATTTCTGGTTGAGCGGCTGGGAGGTGACTTGCCACCTGAAATTGCTTCACAGATAACTGCATTAGGTAGTGGACCGAGTACTTCGCAGAGCGGGCCCTCTTCCGATAATGCTAACATTCTCTCTTCCCCATGAAATTGTGTGGATTTAAGTAATGCATAGGTTCAGATTGGATTTCATTTTGTTTTTTATTTTACATTTTGCGACCGTGTTATTTTTAGTTTGTTTTGGTTTACAGGTGGATATAACGTTTTGCTAAAATATATTATGTTTTATTAATTTAGGATATTTTAACATTTTTTATTGTGTTCCATTATAAATCTTTACGGTAAGATTAACGGAATGCTTCAAAGAAATTAGATTCTGTAATTCTGAAACATAGAGAACACAAAAATAAATACTCATTACTCATTTCAATAAAAGGAAAATGAAGCAATCTGGTGAATTGGTTTTTAATAAAATATTAGGCGCTTTAGCGGCGGTTGAAGAACCGCCGCTTAACACATCTTCATTCGAATTTAATGCATTCTGCCGCTAAACCTATAGCGCCGAAACCAACGACGCAGTCAGCGGGGGTTCAGAAACCGCCGCCAAACGGGTTTTCTAACCGCCGCTAAATGCCGTATGTGCTGTAGTGATTCCTATTAAATTCTTAAATTAATACATATATATGTGTTATTTAATTTATTTTAAATATATATTTTATATTTAAATATATTATGTATGTGTGAGTAATTTGGTGGTAGCTTTATATAAATAATAATAATTTTAATTTTATAATTATTTTGTTTAATCAAGTCATTTATTTCATGTCAAATAAAATTATTTGACATAAAAATAAATGATTTAGTTGGATAAAATAAGTATATATCTAAATTGTTCTATAACAAAAAAATTTTAATTTCTCTTCTAATTCTTGTAGTTTAAATTTGTTTTAATTAAGACCTTATATTTTTGAAAATTTATCCGGTATGTCGGAAATATCGGTATTTCGGTATTTTTAGCCGTTGATCTTAAAATCAATTAAGATTAACGGCTAAAAACACTGAAATACCAGTATTCCCGGCATACCGGATAACTTTCCTATAATTTTTTCCTTTTAATTGAATCCTATACTTTTTTAATTCCTTCAATTGAGTCATATATTATCTTTAAATTTGCAATTAGGTCTCTATTAATCGTAAACATTAAAAAAAACATTTATGAAGTATAAATTTTCTATTATTCTTATACTCTTCTATTTATGTAAAGTTTGTACGAATATATTTTTTCTTCACCTTTCTCGTCTATATTCTCAAAATCTCAACTTTCATGAATCAAAGTCTTATCTTTTCAAAATATTTAAAGTATGTTAAAAAAAAAAGGAAAATATTATTTTGTCATAATAGAGAGAGGTCGTATTTATGGATTTATCTATTAGTTGTTGTGATATCAATAATTTAGATAAGGGTTTTCAACGTGTATTTTGTATTTTAATACGTATTATAAATTGGTGGCTGATTTTAGTGGCTGATTTTGGTATGCGAATAGAATTTTTGTATCGTTAATTATAACATTTTTGTCACGACAAGGACCTAATTACAAAATTATAAAAACAATAAAAGGATCTGACTGAAAAAGCAAAAAAAAATATAGACCTAATTAAAAAATTAGTAAAACTATAGAGATTAACAAAATAATTAAACGTAAAAAATATTATTTGCACATTAAAATCAATTATTATATATGTGTATAAATAAATATATTATCTAACTCATTCTCAATAAGTATTTTCTATTTCAGTATATTATATTGGTGATTAATTTTGATGTACATTTAATATAGTGGTAAATGATATTTTAGTATATTAATGCACATTAAAGTTAATTTTTTTTTCTATTTTATCTCCAAATGTGTATATGGATATTTATGAATATTGTAATTACTATTTGAGATTAAAAAAAAATCCATCCTTTTTTATAATAATAATAATATATAAAATTAGTCAAAATACTGAAAATATTAAAATATTTTAGTTTGCTATTCAAAGTTATATATTTAATTTTTGGTTATTGAA
>JASCZI010030224.1:193487-204178 GCA_036250425.1 Stylosanthes scabra
AAAAATGCTCAAAAAACCTAATCTAAATTGTGCAGAAACCACATCAAAAAGATTTTTGAATTTGAAATAAGCAAATCAGAAATCAAAAGAGTTCAAAAAAACCAATTCAATTACAAAATGCTCAAAAAACCTAATCTAGATTGTGCAGAAACCACATTAAAAAGATTTTGAATGTGAAATATGCAAATCAGAAATCAAAAGAGTTCAAAAAACCAATTCAAGTACAAAATGTTCAAAAAACCTAATCTAGATTGTGCAGAAACCACATCAAAACAATTTTGAATCTGAAATAAGCAAATCAGAAACCAACAGAGTTTCAAAAAACCAATTCAATTACAAAATCCTCAAAAAACCTAATCTAGATTGTGCAGAAACCACATCAAAACGATTTTAAATCTGAAATAAGCAAATCAGAAACCAACAGAGTTTCTAAAAACCAATTCAATTACAAAATACTCAAAAAACTTAATCTAGATTGTGCAGAAACCACATCAAAACGATTTTGAATCTGAAATAAGCAAATCAGAAACCAACAGAGTTTCAAAAAACCAATTCAATTATAAAATACTCAAAAAAACCTAATCTAGATTGTGCAGAAACCACATCAAAACGATTTTGAATCTGAAATAAGCAAATCAGAAACCAACAGAGTTTCATAAAACCAATTCAATTACAAAATATTCAAAAAACCTAATCTAAATTGTGCAGAAACAAAATTCGAAAGTGTTGAGAAACAATGCAAGTATAAAATTCGAAAATGAAAAAGCTATATTGTGCAGAAACAAAATCCAAACCCAACGAAAGTGCATTGAGAAGAAAACCTAACCTAAAATCCATCACAGAAGTTCAAAAATAGTAAAATGCAAGTGTTAGACGAACTGTACCTTTCGAATTTGAAGTTCTTATGCTCGATTGATGATTGACGAACGTCGTTTGCGTGTTTTGCTTGGTTCGGTTGCTTGTTTTGCTGATTGTTTTGTGAATGATTGAGCGGTTTTGAACGAGAGAAATTGATTTTGAAGATTTGAAGAAATGGAGCAGTTTCTGTCTAGTGAAGAAACTTGAAGAGTGAGAGGTTACGTTTTTAGAAACGAAGCGTGTACACACGCGCGTTTTTAATGAGAGTGGTGGTGGTTTTTGTTAATCACTTGGTTAACGACTTGTTTTAGTAGATCACTTGTTCAAATAGCAAAACTGTATGATAAAATGTAACAACAATTAATCTTTATAATATAATATATAAACATAAAACATGTATTTCGTTAGAGTAATAGATAAAAATAAATAAGAGAAGTTTAATTTTGATATACTGATAAAATAAAACATTTATATAGTTGTATAATCATTATATCTATTTTTTTAGATAACTATTTATATGATTAATAGAAAAAGTAATTATGTTTATTAAAATGAATTTAATTTCCATGCACCGTTTACACATATATCCAATCAGATGTTACCACATCATCAAAATCAATTAATTTTCAAGTTCACTACTTCTAAAGTCAAATAAATGCGTGGATCTGATTGGATGAATGTGTAAAACTTTTTACACCGTCAGTGCATCAAAATTAAACTCTATTAAAATTGCATTACATAATTATATTAGTTGCATATAAAACTATTTTACATTAATAATGCATTAAAATTAAATTTGTGGTGAGTTTAGTTTTGATGCATTAACAATGTAAAATATTTTACACAATTATGTAATCATTTCGTTATTTTAAATGATCAATCACATGTCAATAAAAAAAATTTGTGACGTATCGTTACGTAGTTTGATACACGTATAAAATCTCTATACTTCTAATACATCAAAATTATTTTTTTCTTTATATTACAAATAAAATAAGTAGTTATAAATTTCTTTAAAGTATACACTAAATACACTTAAAAAAAGAACAAATTTACCACATATCTCTTTATTTATTTTTTGTATTGTTTGCGCGATTAATAGTGTATGTAAGCGTTTCGTTAATGGAAATGCGATCGGGAGCCATTTTAATTTATAATTTCAAATTTCGGAATGAAATTCGAGTAACTCTAAATTTCAGCGGTCATTTTGACATACGATTTAAAATAAAGATATTAAATTGTATAATATAATATATACTTCATTATTTTTTTTATTCCATAATATTTCATACTCACATATTTGTGAAATATATATTGTAAAAATACTTATAAAATATCTATGAAAAGTATAATTGAGATTGTTAAATAATAATTAATTACATATATTAATTTATTTTGAGTAATTTCTTCTATTTATAATAAATTTAGATGTTATTAAGATTTATTTTTATACTAAAATATTTTAGAAAATTATTTTAAAATAAAAGATTAAATTTTATTAAAAAACATACTTCTAGAATTACTTAACTAATATCTTTCTTCATTTTTAATAAAATATATTTAGTAATATTTTCTTTTAAATTATTCCTTATTTAAGTTTAATTTTTGAAAAAAAAACCTTTCAAACAGGGCATACAAAAATACCTAAACACCCATCATTCCTTTAAAAATAGCGGCTTTCATTTCTTTCTCAATTCTTCACGCAGCCCAAGGACATAAATGTTTTTCCAACAGGTGTCGCCCTCCAATTGCTAGAAGCTCATTTTCTTTCTTTCTCTATAAAATAGTCTCTGTATGCTAGAACCCACCTAATTTTAAAGTATGTACCTAGTACCTTTAACCAAAATGCTTTTCCATTTTAACACAAGTGAGATAAATTGGAAGTCATAGTCGTAATTTATATTATTATAAAACACTTGGACCTCAATGTTGAGGGTAAAAATTTGGAAGCTCAGTTAAAGAGGGACACGTTAATTTCTTTTTTGATGGAAAATCTTCATTCATCTATGTAAACAATTAAACATGTAACCATATATAAAGTGTGTTTCATTTTAAGATAGTACTAATTATTATGATAGTTTAATGGCAAGCATGCTTATTATTATTAATTATAATTATACACTCTAGTTGCATGCATGCATGCTTTTTCTCTAAATTCCGGAATGAACTTTATATTCATTATTATTATCATCAATGTTAATTAGCATTCAAAAGATTATTAGATTATATTGGATTTAATTTTCTTCCGAGGAATCTGGTGAAGGCTATGCTCCACCAGCAGTAACTTTATTACTTTATTCCAAGATTCATGTTACAAATAATTTCCTTAGCTTCTGATGACGACGACGATGTATATATAGTAGTTTATTTTTTTATCCCCTTATCTTAGGGAAATTAAATTAAAGTACTCATCATGAAAATGCATGTCATGCCATGTGAAAAGATTTTTTGTTATCTAGCTACTAGCAAAAAATCCTAATTACTATAACTTTTTTTCTTTTATTTTGTTTATCATAGTGGTTGTTAAAGCTTAAGTTTAGTTGGATCATGATATGATGATTAAATCAGCATAGTAGTGAATGCATGTTTGACACGTTGCAAATTAAAGTTAAAAACTCTAAAAGCTTTTATTATAACACACAAATAATAGCATGAATGGCACAGTAAAAAATAAATAATGTGCTCTCTTTTAATCTGCAACCACTATTTTTGTTCTTTATGATAAATCCAAGTCAAAAGGAACCTTTTGATTTTGCTAAGTGATACTTGTCAAATGATGATTATGTTTATATATAGCTTAATTATGATGGAAATTAAAATCTCTTAAGATTTCTTCAGTAAAGCTTGTAGTGTGCAACAGCAAATTAATGTAAAGATTGAAGAACAACATTTTGATATTACAGTAAACTATTACGTGTTATATATCACTCGATTTTGGATGGTTAGATTTTTCAAATTATTATGGTGTGCTAGAGTTGCTATAATTATTGTGATTTGTAGGATATAAAATATAAAATACTAAGTATTTTAATTTTACTCGAGAGGATAATTAGAATGATGAATTATAATTTCTAATCATTGCTCATTTGTGCAATGCTTTTCCGGGTGTCTAAGAGTGTTCGGTGTACAAATATTATTATAAAAAAAAATTAACAAATAATACATACAGGATTATAAGTTAACCCCCTTGGCTTAGATTTCTTTTTCTGTGATCATTGTAGGTTTACACTACTTGCTTGGAATTGTACTTGTCTTTATCAATTATTGAAAGCAAATATTCTAAGAAATTAAAAAAAAAAAGATGAAACTATGAAAGGAAATAATAAGTAAATAAAATCACCTAATATTCTTTCTTTTCTTCTTTATTTTTCTTTTAAATTTCCTTTTTTTTTGTTTTTTTGTTTTTGTAAGCATAATGAACTAGGCCCTTTTTTGGTATATTTAATTTCCTTTTGTAATCCTTTGGTCTAGTCCAAATAAAATTCTTTATTTAAGCCCACTATCACGTTTAACCTCCAAAAATCCCACTATTAAGTTTCTTCAGTGAGAGAAAAATATAAAATAGACTCACAGCAGGAGCAACGGAAAAATTTGGGAATGAAGCCCAAAAATACCCAATGGATTTTGAAGGTTGTTATGTTTATATAGTTGTAGTAGTTTCTTTGACCGAATAGCCTCTATCTCCAGTCCACCAATGATTTAATAAACCAAATATACCCCATGTTAGCCCAAAACCTGACACTAAAGAAAAAATGTACACCCATGTCAAAAATAATAGTTTTGCTGTCTTGTTTCCTTTCGGCCCGTTTAGGTCTGTTGATTACAAAAACAAAAAAGAAAAAATGTACACCCGTGTCCAAAAAGAGAAACAAAAGCACAAATTACACAAATAAACTTGGGTTGCACTTCTGAACAGCTCGCTTATTCGCTCAAGCAAATTTGGGGTAGGGATTTTAAACGGGCATAAACTCGCCATGCCGACCCGCTTAACCCTTAAAAAGTGGACTAGGATTTCAAGACTGTGTTAATAAGAAAAGCCGCCTAACTCGCCTTGTTTAGCCTGCGGGCTTTGACGGGCTTCGGCAAGCCCCCTAGGCCTCTATTTTCTACTACTTTTTAAAGAATTAAGAAAATAAGCAGGTGTCGGGGGTTCGAATCCCGCCTTGTGCATGCAGCAACCCAGTGACCAATGACAAACTCGGGGGTTCGAATCCCGCCTTGTGCATGCAGCAACCCAGTGACCAATGACAAACTCTTAAATGGAGCTCAGATCCGCGGATGATTAATCCTTAACCTTTCGGGTTGTGGAATACCTTGGGAAACTAAAAAAAGAAGAAGAAAATAATTAGTTATTTAGTAAAAATATTATAAGTTATTGAAAACTTTTGAAATTATATTAAAAAAATAATGTTTAATTAGACGTTTTGGATAATATTTAAGTGAAATATTATAAGTTATTGAAATATTTGGTAAAACAATTAATATTGGTGTACATATAAAATACACAAACACATCCTAATTAACTACTCTCTCAAATGGGAAAGGTTTATGTGTTTCATGTGTTTTATGTGCACACCTAACAAAACCGGAACGGGATTTCAAGACCCCCACACTAGATGGGACGGGGCGAGCCGGTTTATTTGACATCCCTACGTTAGGGATTTGAATCCTACAGTGTATATATAGCAATCTATTGGCTGATGATAAATCTTTAAATAAAGCTATTAATTAATGACAAACTTTTAAATATAATTCAAATTTACGATAAAATACTCTTTAATTTGTCAAGTTGAAAGATATCGTAAAAAAAAATAAAACTTCCGTTAATTGAGCTCCATTCCCATTAAGTTCCCTAAACACAGGTCACATTCTCAATGTGTGATGTTACTATTTAGGCAACACAGTGATGTTTTTTTTTTTTTAATCATTTCAACAGGCTCAGCTTAAAACCGGCGAAACACTTCAAAATTTATCCCTTATTCTATTCGGCATTGTCAAGAATAGAGCATACATCTACATGTTTACAAAACAACATAAAAAAAAATCTCTTAAGGTATTGATTTTATACATCGTACATTTGTTTTCTGCTGACATTGGTTTTGATTTCATGAAATAGGTTTTAGGTTTTCAGTTTTAACCGAAGAATATAAATTTTCCATTGTGTTACCTAAATATTCACATGACATAGGGTGAATAACATATACTTTTTATTTTTATGATGATACATGATATACATAGATGCTTTGTAAATTTGTCATTTTCTATATTTCTTTGCTCTTTTGATTTGTACGAGAGTGTTTCCTTTATAAAATTGACAGAAAATGTTACACATGTTAAGAAAGCTTAACAGAGATAGAACTAGATTGATAGAAAGGTAGATGAGATCAATAATTAATGAAATATATATCTTTATCTATTCTTCCAACCTTATATTATCAATAGAGTGTCGGGCGAAACACCACCATTTCCTCCTACTACAAACAGGAGTATATATACTTGTAAAAAGAAAAAAAATATTAAAATGCCAATGTGGCAATTAACAATCCACGTGTGCTAAGCTTTAATGGCGTCAATAGGGATGATAATGGGACAAATCGGAACAGGTATTGAAGTATCTATATCCAAAATCAAATTTATTTACGGGTATCTAATTTTTAGTCATATATCCAAACTCATGGGTATAAGTAAATTAAATTAAATTTCTCAAAAAATTATTTATTGTATAATAAAATACTTCAAAATTATAATTAAATATAAATAATATATAATTATATATGACAATAATACAATAATTTTAAACCAAAAGAAAATTAGATTTAAAATTTTTCTAAACAAAATTTACTAAAATAATTATCTAAATATTATTAAATATCTAAAAAATTAAATTGAATTATGTATATATATGTATATGGGATGGGGCAGGGCGGAGCGGATAATGGGAAGGCACTATCAATACCCATATCCGTCCCATATTCATACAATGCAACCGCCCCAAAAATTCACCCCATTCAGACAGAACAGGTGGAGACAGAGGGGGACAAGTCAAATTGCCACGGCTTTCACTTTTACAATTTGAAATCAATTGACATTAGGGGATGTCACTCTTTAAGACACGTGTTTACACCTGTCACTGTGAATGCAATGGTGAATCTCGAGACATTAAGAATATATGATATGATTGCAAGTCAATGGTGGCTTTTGTAGTTGATCATGAAGCCAGACGAAGAGAACAAACAATTATCTTTAACAAATTATCTTCTTTATCACTCTTTCACCTTCCGAATTTGGAAAACATTTATACATATTGTGCAAAGTTACAATGCCCATCATTGACAACATTTTCTGTTTCCGGTTGTCCTAAGTTGAAGATATCTCTCATACCAACCCAATTGAAGAAGATAGAAAACAATAAGTTTAGGAGTTCTAAAGAAAACAACTCATCAACCTCATTTCATCGGCCCCTTATTAGTCGCATGTCTTGGTCACTTAAGTTTGCTGGACAACGTAGTCAACACAACACTACAAGCATGGTATCACATCTATAATCCACATACATACATATACAACAAATTCTGTGAATTCTATTTTTAAGAACATGCATACATACATACATAAGAATCAAATCATACCTATCTAAAATACAGAATTTATATTTAAATTTTCATAGTTTAATATCTGGGATCACTTGCATTATAATAGTTACTTAACTATTCTGATTTCTGAATAGATGTATGCTGATGAGTTTGCAGGAAGCATCATTGGCACAACATCAACAACCTGCAATTTCTGAAATTAAGGGAAATGCAGAAATAAGTCGTGTACCAGTTCTTGAACACCTTCATCTACAATTATGTGATTCAGTGGAAGAAGTAGTTTTGCTTGAGGAAACTCATGATTCAAGCATTGACATTTGTGATGATGACAATTTAGAAAAAAGAACAAGCATGATGGCTACTTTCACTCACTTACTGTCACTTGAATTGATTAATCTTTAGAATTTTTGTTCTTTCGCAATTAAGAAGCAACATGGCGGGGTGAGTAGCAAAACCATATTAGTTACCACTAATGTCTTATTTCAAATTTAGGCAATTTTACAAATAACTAGTCAAATTGATAGTAAAAACTTGTTTTATTTGAAGCTAAAAGACACCAGTAATTATTCATTTTAAAAGAATATCAAACATGTCTATTCATTCATAAAGGGAAAGGTAATTTAGCGATCAAATATAGGTAAAAAATATGCATGTCAACAAATTGGATGATGAACTCTTGGCTAGTCATAATTTTTTCTTTCTTTTTTGCAGGATTATGAGAGAATAATAAGAAGAAACCCTTTTATTAATGAGTAATTAGTTCCACATTTAACATCTCTATACATGTCTGGGTGTCACAAAATAAAGACATTGTTCTCTTTTTCAACTTTTGCAAGTCTTCATAATTTAAATGAGAGACATTGTGAGAACATAGAAGAAATAGTGTCCAAAATTAACACAAGTGCAGATAAATTCATGTTCCCAAAATTAGAACTCTTAATCTTATAAGTTAACCAATGTTGAAAGCCTTCTGTCAAGCTTCCTATGACTTTGGCTTGCCATATCTCTGCAAGAAGTAATTATTGAAAATTGTCCGAATATGGATGTATTTTCACGGGGATCTTGTGATACAACTAAGCTCAAGAATGTCACCATGAATTCGAAGGCGACATACTTTAAGTGTGAGATCTTTGAGAAATAAAAAACCAGCTAAATGCCATTGTAGAGAGATTTAAAAGATTTGTAGGTGTCATCCTGAAAGATATTTTCATTTATTAATTAACTAAATTATATAGTTTCTGGTACCAATTTAAATATGGTTATTGTTGTTTTTGTAGGTAGCATTAAAAGAAGAAAAGATGGTCAGGTGGAGCGATCTCCATGATAAAGGCATAACCAAGAACTTGTTTGAAATCTCTGCCATGAATATCAATGGGTTTCATCAATTCTCAAAGCCTGTTCAGCTCAAGGAGATGCACATGCTTCGACATGTAAAGGAACTGTTACGGATCGGCCCGATAAGACCCAATTCAGTAATCAATAGTCAATTTGCTTGGCCCATAGATCAAAGATCAGACTAAAAAAGGAAAGATTCGATAAGATCAGGAAAAGATCTCATCCGAATCTTAACCACCCGCAACTATATAAACTAGGGGAAAACACCCCCTAAAGGTACGCATTCTCTTAACCTTAATCTCCCATATTAGCCCTAGAATACTCATAATCCTAATTCTGAGATTCTAGTGCTATTCATTCATCAGATCAACCACCTTCTTTGGATTCGGCCCTCGGACTCTTTCGAGTGCTTCCCCTCGAAAGGAACACTTTCTCTCCCTCATTCTCATTGTCTATTCCCTCCCACGACTAAGATCCATTGGATTATTGTTCGGTACATCTGTGCTTAACAGGAACTAAGCACAACAGGCTGTCATTCGTTAGATGAGGTGTTCGAATCAAGAGGAGGAATGGTTACAAAGGAAAGATATGATCAAAATATAAATCATTATGAGTTACGGAGTGATAAGAGTCGTCCTAGGCGTCGCTAACAAGATCAGTTCGGGGTTCCTTTGCGTTCGTGAGAACGAGAGAGAAAGATCGTCGTAGCGCAACCCAAACAAGTTATGAATGCGAGCGAAGGACGTTCTTGTTAACAAAGAGTGTCTCAAGAGCTTGCAACCACGTTAAAAATACTGAGTACGGGACTTGGGTCGTTCTCCCAACGAGTTAACGTATGGGCCGACTTTGGTTGTCAAGAACATGGGGGTTGCAATTGTGTATGTGTGAGAAAAGAGAGCAAAAGAGAGATTAGAGAGAAAACTGATAAAAAAGGTGCTAAGCCATGGATCAAGATATCATGTATGTCCCCATAAATGCCACTAATTCCCAAGTATAGATGTTTAGCATGTAATCAATGAAGCCACACTCTACCAATCGGTCGAGTGGGTAAATCAACACCTTCCATAAGTCCCAGGGTTCTCATCTTCCAGAGCAACGGTCCTAGGTCTTTAGAACATGGATAAATCCTCCATGTTCACCTCATTAAGGACTCACTCTCTCTGGCGAAACCCTGACGTCTACAGAAGATGCCAACCCAAGGATTAACAGTGCGTGTCACCCACGAAGCCACACTCTACCAATCGGTTGAGTGGGTAGATCAATACCGTTCCATAAGTCTTAGGGTTCTCATCTTCCAGAGCAACGGTCCTAGGTCTTTGGAACATGGATAAATCCTTCATGTTCACCTCATTAAGGACTCACTCTCTCTGGCGAAACCCTAACGTCTATAGAACGGCACCAACCCAAGAGTTAACACATCTTTTCTTTAGGGACTAGTGGCTAGGATCATCCACATCTCAACCCATGACTATAGCACGAGATCACTACTCTATAATTAAAGTAAACAAAACATCAAACACTTGGTAGGTAAGAAATAAAGACATAATAGAAAATATAAAAAATAAACTAGCAAGATGATTAAAAGAGATAATCAACAAGAAATAACAAAAGAATCATAAAAGAGCATGAATATAAACTAGAAATTGCAATATGTAAAGGAAAGCAAAATAGAAGAAGAAACTAGAATTGCATTAATTAAAGAGAACAAGTATCCACAAAACAAGTAGTAAAAGAAAAGTTTGGTTGGTGATGGTGATCCTAGAAGATGATAAAGAAGAAGAAAAAAATTAAGAGAAAACGAGAGAAATGGAGATTCTCCCAAAAACTCCCTAAACTAATCTAAAACTATTCTAGGCTAAATGAGCACCCAAAAAGGGCCTCAAAATGGTGGTAATGAGTTGTGGT
>JASCZI010030224.1:204232-225768 GCA_036250425.1 Stylosanthes scabra
ATAGCCTTCAAATGGAGTGGACAGCACGCAATGGTGCGCCCACGCCATGTCCATCGTGCGTCCGCGCCCTTAGCGTAGACTTCGTCGTTAAGAAAAGGGTGGCGTGGCCACGCCACTTGGGTCGCGCGGCCGCGCGTTCAACGCCAATTTTCATATAGACTATTATACATCTTTGCGAATCTCTGGATTTTAGCTTTCCAATGGCGTTGGAACCAAGTCATTTGGATCTCTGTAGCTCAAGTTATGAATAAATTAGTGACAGAAGGTCAGGATTGACAGCATTAGGAGATTCTCTGCGCACTGATCTTCGGATGCGAATTCGTCATGGAATCGCTTAGAACCGAAAGAAGTCTCCAACATAAAAGTTGTAGACATTGAGTTCATCTTTCCAAAGAGTCCAAGTTTGCTCCAATCCGATGATTATAGCTCCGTTTCGCCGCTTCGCATTCTTCCTTCTTTGTGAAATCTCCGCTTTTGCATACTTTCCCTAAACCATTCTTACTTCTAATGTTCTTCTTAGCCTTTCTCATACTTTTCTCAACCCCTATAAATCTGAAAATATACTAGCAAACATATCATTGCACCAAGGGGGAGAAGATGTAGCAATTTATATGCATCTTGAAGGCTAATTTAACATATAATCATTTATGAGCACTTTCTAGCAAACGGTAGAAAACATGGTCATTCACTAGCAAATATATGAAAAAGTAATAATGAGGGTATCCTTTTAAGCATGAAATTTATCATCAAAAACCTCCTCATCACGGAGCATAAAAGTAAAAGATTTACCAAAAGTATGGAGCGTAAGGGGACCCAATATCATAAGGCATGTAAGTTTTGGCAAGTTAACATCAATTAAAATTGCAAGATGCAATAATTTAAAGTGTGTTATCCTATTCTGTTGCCAAAAGCCTTGTGGAGTTAAAAGAACTTGAAGTCAAAAACCGTAATAGGATAGACGAGATAGTTAAAAAAAAAGAGGAAGAGAAAAACATCAACATTGATGGAGGCGAGAAAGAGAAGACCTTATTTCCCAGATTGGAGAAGTATGATTCTTTTTGCAAAAATATATTTATTTTGATATTAATTATCTCTGTATTATTATTATACAGGACGCTACTCAAAGTGTGAAAGAGGAGTCTATGTCTAAATCAAATTGTGATGCAAGTTACCACAAGTTATTTTCATCAATTTGGATGCTGAAATATCCAAGATTGGAATCCATCTACTTAGAGTCCTGCCATTCCTTGGAGGAAATATTTAACATGCAAGAATATTCAAAGTCGGGCTCCAATTCCGAAATGTTTCCTCAGCTTCAAAAAATCGAAATAGAAGGGCTTCCTAAGCTTAGGGATAGCAATGGGGCTGGTCAGGGTAGATATTGAAGTACCTAAGTTTTAGTCTCATATCCAAATTCACGGATATTTATTATATAATAAAATACTTCAAAACTTAATTAAATATAAATAATATATAATTATTCACAATATGACAACGATACAATAATTTTAAACCAAAATAAAATTAGATTTAAGATTTTTCTAAATTAAATTTACTAAAACAATTATCTAAATATTATTAAATATCTAAGTAATTAAATTAAGTTATCTATATATGTATAAGGGGCGGGGCAGGACGGACGGATAATGGGGCGGGATATCAATAACCATACACACGTAACCGTCTCAAAAACTCACCCCATTCAGAACGGGACAGGTCAAATTGCCATCGCTAGGCGTCAAACACATTTGAGACCGAAGAGTGCGATCTGTTTGAATTTGACGAAGCAAATATCAACGATCTATTAATTTGACCCTTCCAATTCTAGTCTTAAGAGAACTAATTTATCTGATGCTAAACTTTTTAGGAACTAGATCATCATTTTGATTTTATTTTTTATTTTTCTTTTTGTGTTTCTATATTAGTGTAGGATTAGTGTAGGATAAATAAATAATGTAGTCCCTTATATATTATGGAACCGTGGGCAATGATTCATTTCACATGGCTGAGTCAAATAGGTTATTTAAATGTTCATAATTTATATTAATGAAAACAACTGCTAAACCCAGAAAACAGCCTTTCGCTAACTTTTGTACTTTAGCATATACAAATAAATAATAACCATCTTAAGCTGGCTTCTTGATATTTGTTTATTATTTAATCACCACTTTGATTTGGTTTCCTTGTTCTAATAATTTCATATAATAATCACCTTTTCTTTTAATAATCAACACCATCTAATGATATCTTCATATCATATTCCTCTCAATATTTTTTCTATTTCTTTATTTGTACACCTCCACCGCTCACAATATTATTTTGCTTCAAAATTTTCAATTATCTCAACATCTGAAAAGCTATCCAGAATAGTAATTCATGTTAGCAAAGGATTTAACCAAAGCAAAATAAAATAAATCTTAATTAACCTCAACATTTTATTAACATAACAAAAGTAGCTTTTCTCATAAAATTCTCAGCAACTCCACCACTACATACAAACACATATATCCGAGTACAAAACATTTAATTGGAGAAGAAAAGGGAATAATACTCTAATTTAACAAAATTACCATACCACCAAGGTTTTTTTTTTTTTTTGGGATAGATTCATAATTAGGCCTTAATAATATCTGTACAAATTATTATTAGGTAGTAGCAATAATAATTAATTAATTAATTAATTAACCTCTTCCTGGTGTCTTAGGGTCATGGTTTCTGTTTGCTCCTGTTCCAGGGTAGTCATTGCTTTCCAAATCCATTCTTCCTTCAACCATGAACTCTTTTGCAAAATCAAACATCTCTGTTTCACTATTTCTTGATTCTGGAGTCCCCTTCAACTATGGATATATAATACAAAACAGATTAATTATGTTAGATTTTACACTAAAACTAAATTCTCATATATATATATATATATATATATATATAAACATTTCAGGAATCAGGGTTTGGTGACTCCATACTCAAATTATTTATATAAGAAATTAAGTTAACCACTAAACTGGTCACAACATGCATAATCCAATAATCCAAAAATATAGTGCATCTCTTAGAAAGAGGAAATTCTGAGTTACAATAAAATTAATTTTTGTTCATATGGGATTCAAGATTTATAATTAATTAAATAATTACCTCTTCTAGTGAGGTTTGGATTGAGGATTTTTCCCTCCTTGGAGAAAGGCTTCCTGCAAAATTATATCCCATTAGAAAAATAATGAATTTTATTTAAAAGAAAAGGAATTTGAAGAAGAAAATGAAGAAGATAGAGATGGAACAGTTTATTAGAATTAAGTGGTGTGTTCTTACTAGTAGTTGGAACAGCAGAAGATGATAGAACATATGAGAAAAGCAGAAGAGTGATGAGTAATTGAAGTAGTGTAGCTTTGTGAATCATTTTTAGAGAGAGAGAGAGATCTGAAAGATGAAAATGAAATGAGAGCTAAGGAAGGTGGTACTTTAGGATCACCCATGTGGAGATGTTAGTTTATATAGAAATCTCCAAAAAAATGAAAAATTGCACAATTATTTTGATTTAAATATTTTACATCACAAGACTAAAGTACTTGTGTATATTATATTGCAACAAGTCAACCTCAACTTTTCAATCTATTTCTCATTTGAAAAATGTTATATTGACATATTGGACTATTCATGAAATATAAGTTTTTTAAAAATATTATATATATTACACGTACCGATTCACATTATTTTCACTAATTAATTAATTAATTATTTAATAAATATGGAGATTTTAATAGCTAAATTTTAATATATTTAATAATATAATTGTTGTTAAATAAAATTGACATAAATGATAAATGATAAAGACAATATATAACAAGTTAGAGAGAAATAATAATAATAATAATAATAATAATAATAATAATAAATGAAATGTAAACAGAATAAGTGTGAAACTGTGTGTGTGGCCTTGTTTACATGCTAGACTTTAGAGAGTTGGCTCACATCATGGCTCCTTGTGGCTTGTGCCTTTGCCACATGATCATCATTCATCTAATTCTGCTTTCTTTTGGACCTGAAATTTTGCTGCAAATATTTAAAATTAATTATCTCTATTTAACTCATGCTGGTTTTTTTGGATGCATGCAGAAGAGTTATTACAAATTAAACCACCTCCTTACTTCTTTATATTTAATTTTAAAAAATAATAAGAGAGAAAAGAGAAAAACAAAACACCTCATTATTACTTTGGAACATGAAGCACAAGCCACTAGAATTCACGTGCGTTCTCAGGTGTCATAACTCATTACTTACAATATAAAGGTCTATTTCTATTTTCTGAAAACAAAATGTGTACACTTTAATTTACTTCAATTCACTCTCCTCTTCCATTTACAGAGACTCACCGTCTCAATTCCATTCTCCTCCTTTAGTTCCATGGAAATGTCTATCATATACCGAGTTCATAATGCATCTAAATAGAATATTCTAAATATGTGAGTCATATTCAATTTATATCACTAATTTTTTATTCCCAATAAAGTGTTACATTTCTTATGTGATGGATAGCTATCATGTCCATCATGAACCAGATTATGCTTTCAAGTTTCACCATAAAAATAAAGCTCATAGTTCGATAAGGTTGCGATTAAAAGAAAGATTGATTGAGAGACAAAAACGATTCAGAGTCTCAGAGATACAGACGAAAAATAAGAGCCAAATTAAATTTGTATATTATATTTAATTTAAGAGTAATATTAGTTGAACGAGTAATTTTAACCAACTAAATTTAATTAAATTATTTATTTTTCTGCTAAATAGAATATTATTTTGATATTAAATAATATAAAAATAATATCTAAATAAATTTTTTTTTAATATTAAAATAGTCTTCTATTTTATATAAAAATAAATAATTTAATTGATTAAATTACTTGTTTAAATAAAATTATTGTTAATATAAAATATAAGATAAAAATTGAATTAAGACGTTGAAGAAGAATATTATTATTGAAATTTTATAAGTTTTAATCATTGTGTCTAAAAATCTCGGTTTCTTCAATCGTTATGTTCTAAATGTATGGAAGGATTGAAATTTTAGGAATAAAAATTAAAATTTTAGTTTATTTTCTATCATTAAATAAGACACTGAATCTCAATCTTTTAATCTTTATTACGGTCTTCATAACCAATCTGGTACTTTAAAAAAAAAAAAGGATGTTTTACTTTTTAAAAATTTTATAAAGGCATATATTCTACTCATTAGATGAAGGCATTCTTGGCATTTTTCCACAAAATTAGAACTCATGTACTTCTAATACATTACATACATATCACACCATATAAATTAATTAAAATTAAACTTCAATGGAGAGATCCGAAATTGAACTTGGGAAAGGTGTTGGACATCTTTTCGTTAACCCATTTTGGGTCTTTTAAGGCTAAAGCTATCAGTTCTAAGAAAATTAGTATCTCTTATAAGGAAAAAAAAAAAAAGAATTAAAACTCACAACTCTTCCACTTACGTAACACAACTTTCTTTCATAAGTAGACATTGGTTGTAGGAATATTTAGAACCCTATAAAAATAAAACAAGACAAATGATCAAAGAAAATTTCATGGTAAGTGGATAATTGAAGAATGGATAACCTCTGTTTCTATTTTCTAATGGTTAGGGGTGCTGACTATGAAATTATGGCATTCAATTAGTACTTACATGTTGACTTTGTTTTGTTGATTAAGGCAATCAAATTAAACCCACTAATTTTTTTCCCGGCGGGTGTATGATTTTGGCGTTTTCCATATGTAAGTGGATAATTAAAGATAGATCTTCCAAGTCAACAAAAAAATGAAAAAAAAAAGAAGATAAATCTATCTCCCAATATATGCATATATGATAGATCATGTATGTGGTAGGCATTGGCTTCGAAAAGAACCATGATTATGGTCACTTTTTTAATTATGAATTTTACAACAGATGGTCGAATAAATGCTGAATGTGTTTAAAGATTTTAATCGTCCAAAACAAAATGTGTTTTAACAAGATTTTATGAAATTAAAATATGTGTTTATTCACTTTATAGTGAATTTTAAAACAATATAATTTTTAACAAAATATTATTTCAAGGCTATTTAATTAATGGTTAAATTATTCATTTGATTCCTATAATTTGTCTAATTGAATTGAATACTTATATATTTAGTCTCTTTATCCCACTACGTGGGTCGGCTACATGAATGAAATGACATTATTGAACTCTATCATGTATCATGTCTACAGAGAAACCGTTTACATGTAGATCTCATTTGACCACCTGTTGGATAGTCTTCTTAGGTATTTCTCTCCCTTTTACCCTTGAAACACCTTTCATCTCATCCACCCTTCTAAATGGGTGATTTGTCAGTCTTCTTCCCACATGTCCAAATCATCTTAGACGCAATTTCTACTATCTTTTTAATAATAGGTGCTACTCCAATTCTCTCTCTTATATCTTCGTTCCATATTCTATCAAATTGCGTATGATCACTCATCCATTGCAACATCTTCATCTTTGTCACACTTAGCTTATGTTCATGCTCTCCTTTGGCCGTCCAACACTCTGTAGCCGGTCTGATAGCAGTGCGATAAAATTTACTTTTAAGTTTTAAAGGTACTTTTTTTTATCACATATAAAACTAGATGCACTCCGTCATTTCAATCAACTTAATCCTATGATTTACATCCTCTCCAATTTCTCTATTATTCTATATAATGCACCCAAGATACATAAAACTTCTAACTTTTCGTAGGATGTTTTCTCCAATTTTCACCTCTATATTGAAATTTTCCCTTTGACGGCCAAACTTACATTATATATATTTTGTCTTACTACAACTTATGCGCATACCATACTCTTCTAAAGCTTCTTTCTATAAATCCAACTTCTTATTTAAATCTTTCCTTAACTCTCCCATAAGGAGGATATTATCGGGAAAAAAACATGCAGCAAATGTTAATTTTTGTTTTATAAAATGTACATTTATTAATTGGACAAATCTATGGTACAGAGACCAGTGCGTATAGGTGTACAGAGATTCGCTGGAGGGCAATACGCAAGCAACACGTGGGAGGACAGTTAGGTCGGGGGAACACTGGGGCCCGCATGGTCAGGAAATGTTGGGGGGCTGGAGGGCGCATGAAGCAGCCGAAGACTGCGTTGGCAAGCCGATGCGGAAACGGCGAGGGTGAGAGGACAAACCAGGCCTTAGGTGGAATGTCTGTGTTGGGCCGTTTATCTTATCAATGGGCCTATGTAATCATATGTGGGTTTTAGTCCTTCAGGAGTCTGAGTATTGGGTTTAGGGCTTAGCTGGGTCAGGAGGTGAAAGGGAATGACGCTTATAGTGAAAAAAAGTAAGTAACGAAAGAAATGGACGTTGAAAGAGAGAACCCTAAAAGTTGGGTTGCGTTAGAATAGGCCTTGTGAGAAGAATTTGTTTGGAGTTGGTATAAGGTACCACACGCCTTGTAACTTCCAGGAGTGCCAGACGCCACTTAGGTAGCACTTATAGTTAAAATTGAAATGCATCCCAAAATTTTATGTGATGTCTAAAAAAATTCCTTTTGGTAACCTTTCTTTGGCTTTGAGTTGGACCAAGTAAAAAACGATCTCGTTTTTCTATTAAGTAGATTATGGTAGACTGTATGTATCCAATACAATTAAATTTGACCAAATAGTTAGTAAATAAGTTTATTTACATTTGATAAGGTAAAAATCAATTATGTAAATTTAAAGTGTATGTGCGGACAAAATTTCTGAAGAATGTAAATGGAAATTATTGATCATGGAGCATTTGCATAAGTAAGTATAATATTATATTAATAAATTGATAAATTAGTAGTTAATTTATCGATAGTAACGTATTAGAAAGTTCTATTTGTGCGCTCCTAAGAGTGATTAATACGTCCATGTAATTTGATAAGTAGGTCGTAGTCAGTAACACATGCGTTTAGTGGGGAAACCATTGCACTTAACAAGAAAGGAAGAACATACTGCACGTTAAACCAAGTACACAGAAGGAAGTAGTTGTTACAGGGATTTCATGAGGACACAAATTCAAAGATTGAGAAGCCTAACGGGAAAAACAAAAGTTGTAACCAGAATACGGGTAGCCGCAAGAGTAAAACACCATGGTGGGGCAAGACGACGTAAACCAGGGACACAGTGAAGTGTTCAGTCATGTCGGCGCCATCAAGGGTTGTCGTCAGAGTCCGAGTCCAAACCAAGCAAATCCGCATTAACGACTCACTTGATGTGTCTGAGTTGCGAATGACTTCTTTGAAACGGCTCTTCACGTACCCTACCTCCCACCGGAGCTCGGCGTTTTCCTGTTGAATGGGTGAAGTTTGGTCGTAGTTGTAGTCGTCTAGGTGCTTGTGGGTCTGCTCCAGAATGGTCGCAATCATGGCACAGGCGGCATCTTCCAGTGCGAGGTACTGCATTCACGTCATACAACTTCTTTAACGATGTTTATGTAACTAAACCACGCAACAGCAGGGAACATTAATTACAATAACAACTATGCGAATTAGCCACAGGTTGCACACCAGTGACAGACAAGTCACTATTTCCTGCTTGAGTAGCTTCTTCCGGCTACATGCTGCATCAAATATCAAATCGCAACGGCGTTAGCAACAAGTAACGTGTCTAACAAGTTAAGTCGAAAACAACTTACATTAGAGAGCTCCAGAACATATCAAACAGCCAAACAAGCTAACTCGACAACAACTGATATTAGGCACCTCCAGAACAAATTAAACACCCAAACAACCCTAGTGCAGTTAAATATCTACTATTTTCCACCAAGCCCAAATTCAACTTTATACTCACTATCAAATTGATGTCAGTTTAGCCCTATTTGTGAAACATAAATCATGACAGAAGATGCGACACTACACAAACTGTTATATCATTAGATGCGACACACAATTAGAAACCATTCAAACCACCAGAATCAACAACTTAATCAATAAATACCAACCTCCATAAATTAGTGGGGAAAATCTGCATGCGATGGCTGCTCCGATGCTTTGCTTTGAGTGTGTGCTTGCGACGGGCCCTGGCCGGTGGGAGGCAAGATTCCATCAGACACAGGCGGAATTGAGCAACTCGGGGCCGAGTAAAACTGATGAATGTTCTGCCCACCGAAGAATATGTTTCCCCCAGCCGGGGGGCAGGTCTGAGATGCGCCGCAAAACGACCCACCCTTCGCGTTATTGTGCCGTGTCCACCTTTCGGCAGCAAACGGCCCCCCTCCCCCACCAAGTCGACTGCGAGGTTCGGCACCGGATACCTGCAACAGTAGTGAGTCCTCAATCAGGGGCAACACAGAAAACAATGAACTGGACCATACATGGCCGTCACATAATAACATAATTAAGTAACACCACACAATTGCTTTATTGAAATGCGTCGTAAACTTACCTCATCCGTCGGGCTTTGAAAGTTCCAACCATCAGGGGCTTCTTGCATTCCAGGAGTCGTCGAGGTATCACCGAACTTGCTCGAATGCATGGTTTCTTCACCGTTGCGTGCACAACTCCGTTTCGTGTGGCCCTCATGACCACAATTAGTACAGCATCTCTTTTTTCTGGTTGGGTTATCAGGAGCTTTGGCTAGTTCCTTCCCCTTCTTAGGAGCCCCCTTCGTAACGGCAACATTAGGATCCTTCATAACAGGCGGCGGTACGCTAGGACCATTTCCACTCCCAACATGCGGTTGAACTCTTCTAAACTTGAGGCATTCCTCCAGACAGTACAGCGTCTCCTTGGCAATTGCATAAGTTTCACTGTCCTGGCTTCCCAGTGTGCATACCATGCTGACAGCTGCATTAAGTGCCCCATAACGAAGCATCCAAGCATTTTCTGAACCCTTATCCGGCCAAACATCTGCACCAGCAAAGTCCTTCGCGTCAACACACCAGCGCTTCAATATCAGAGAGCTTGGAATCTCATTCACTCCCTCGTACTTCATTGCGCAGAATATGTGAGAACAGGGTATGCCATCGCTGTCCCACATTCTGCATTCGCACTCTAGCTTGCAACCGTGTGGATCGAAAAGAACTTTGTACACCCGGCCAGGATTCGAAATCTTCGTGAAACTGTACACCACGGTTGTGCTATTATTGTTCCTGCCTTGGAATAACAAGCACGCAACCACCTTGAGTTGTCTCCTAACTTCCCGGAACACCTCCTTCGTGTGTATTTTCGCAGCAGATAGTTCAAGCGTCTCTAGTCCGGTGGTGAGAACCGGTTTGTAGTAAGTTGAGAAGAATTGCGCGGTCACTTCATTGTTCCGATAGTCCTTCACTACCCTGTCAAGGCTACCCTCGCACCTTGACGTGGTTCGGAACCCGGCACAAAACGTTCCCCTCAAATATGCGGTGGCCTAGGTTTCTCGGATGTCATAAGTGTTCTGAACCCAAGAATTTCCACCCACGTTCAGTCCATCCACGCACCCTCTCCAATATTGCTCAAACTCCTCCACGTCAAAATTTGTATAAATCGCCTTCTTGAAAGCCTTGCGAAATTCCTCATCCTTAACCCTTTGCACGCAGTTCTTCTCTAGATGCCATGCACACAGCCTATGCCTCGCACCTGGAATAACATCCCTGATTGCAGCCCGCATCGCCTTGTCCCCGTCAGTAATGACTAGGCTGGGCGCTTTATCACCCATCAGCTCAAGCAGATTGGAAAGGGCCCACTTGTACGTTACCATCTCCTCGTCTTCAAGCAGGGCGAATCCGAAGATACTAGTCTGCCAATGATTGTTTATCCCCGAGAATACAACAAGTGGTTTCTTGTACTTGTTACCCCTATATGTCGCGTCAAATGCCAGCACATCCCCATCGTGTACCTTGCACTCGAGTGAAGGTCCCCATCAGCCTTGCCTACCAAGTAGCTTATCGTCGATGTCGCGTCCCCATCACATATTTGTGCTCGTCTTTGTCCGTGCACGTAATTGTTCAAGTCTTTCTTCGTGAAGCGCAACATCCCATATCCACCATATTGCCCCGCAATGTATGCCATGACCTTGGAGGTTGCAATCCCAAACTTCTTCAAGCTATTCACCATGCACTTGTCACCGACACTCATATTCCGATGACTTGGAATCAGATTGCAAAACAATGCCGGGGCCATTTCGTGATTGTGGTCATCCGATATTATCCTCACCCTCCACACATTCTGTTCCGCATCAAAGTAAATTTTTAACTTAGCCTTGCAGTCAATTCTACTCTTAAGCCTCTCCTCTCGGATCCTGTCTGGACGGTCATAGTGTTTTGACCTCCTTAAACCCTGCCTATGACAAAAGAAGTCGCGCCTAACCACTACCCCCTTAAGGCGGCCGACATCACCTTTCCTTACTCCAAATTCCCTAAACCTTGCAAAACCCTTGTACGCTGCCAGTGCCTCTTCCTCGGAAACAAACTCCTTCCCCACGAAGTCCTCTGCTGTCTTAAAACACCCGTACTTAGCTTAACTATCCACATTTCTTGTTTCTGTTTCATCATTAATATCTTCCCCTTGCCCCACATCGTAGGCTGCGATTTCCGTTGACCCCTCATTATCTGAATCACTCATATCAGCAATCCCCTTATACATGTTGCAACTAGATGAGCACTCATTATCACTTCCAGTAAGGATACCATCCATATCCATGGTGCCAGTACCGTTTCTCGTTTGTTCCCCTGAGACAAATACATCGTCACAATATCATTACTCTGTGCTGCTCCACTCTTAGAAAGGTAAAGCATTTACTACGCTAACCCAAAAACGACTATCAATAATCAGGTCATACTTGACACCAATATCAATGCCACTCATACCAACTAATCAGGCCAGCTAACAACGTTTTTCAACACAGCTATCAATAACCAGCTTGTAGTTCACACCCTGAAAAAATACCTTCCTTTGCACCCTAATTTTGATAATGGCATTTTAAAACCCGGATATATAACCGAAACCCACTAACCAAAAGACCCTAACCCGCATCCCTCAGACAACATTGAACTTATACAAAAAGACTCACAAACATACCTTCGGTGGCGCGGGTCGAGGAGCAACGCCTGACGTGGGTGCCGTTACTAAATCAAACTGGGGTCACGATTTCGTTGGTCGCGTCGTCAATTGCACTCACCAAATCCTCTCCGTGACTTGGCCCCCTCGAAAAAAGCTCCCCTCGGTCGTCTTTATAAAACCCTAACGAACGACGACAACAGCTCCTACCAGACCACGCAGCTCCTCTCCGAGAACTCTACAATGCTTTTTCCCAGCAACCAATCAGAGACACACAAATTACGACCTCAACCGACGACGACCTTCTGAACCCTTTCCTACTCACTAACCTTAATGTGTCATCGTTCTCTTCCCGCTGCCGCCATATGCCAAAGTTGAACCCTAGTACAATTACATCTACTGGCGTTGTCGTTTTTCCATTCCTTCCTTATGTTTGTCATTTTTTTTTGGGCTACAGGTATAAGAGGAGCATACCCGACCCGTTTCATTTTTTTTTTTTTTTGGAGAACCCGACCCTACTCTTTTTTTAGGGGGCACACCCCAACCCTACCCTAACACTGTGCATTTGATAGGTCCACAATGACTCGCATGGGCCACATCCCACCAAGCCCATTATAACCATCCCTAGGCTTGGACAGATTCCTGCATTCCATTATCAGCCGGCTTCCCCATCTAAGCATAGCCACTAAGCCGCTCCCATCAAGGAATCTCAAACAGTAAAATCTCTGTATGCCTGTATGATATCGTCTCTGTACTGTAGTATCCCCCTTATTAATTTACCTATACCAACCAAGTCTCATTAATCTTAATTGATTGCTCAATAAGAATACTACTATATGTACAATAATTGAATGAAGAAAAGCGCTAAAACAGTAAAATGTAGGGAGTAGCCATGATTGATGTTTTGGACTGAAAAGAGTCACAGAGACCCAGAGAAGAAGCAACACAAGTAACACAACAATGGTCGGTATTGGGCGGTGGACTTATATTCCAGATGTGACATTACTTTTTTGTCCCTTTCTAGTGCTTATGTTTCAGCTCCAGTGTGCATACATGCACTTGTTTTTCCCAATCTCGCTCTCTATCTTTTAAAAACTTTTTAATATGTCAACTTTTTATTTTATACATTAAATTTTGAATTTTTTTTAAATGTTTGCCTATTAAGTATATCAAACAAAATTATTTACACGTTATTCATAAAAATAATGTATTATTTGAGAGTACCTGTAACTTGTAAGGGTTTTGAATACCAAAGTCATCAACTATCTTAACAAAGAATGTGCTTGAATTGGATGACACATTGCCTGAATGGCTGAATCTAAGTGTTATTTATAAAATAATTGGGGTAACTAAATGCTTTAACAAAGAGAGGTATTCCTAAGGACATAATCCGATCCTAATCATTATAAAACCCTAAATACCCTAAATCGACCCTTTACCAAATCAAAATCTTAACAAATCGAACTTCGTAGCAAATTGGTAAAAGGTAATTATTGTGACGTGTCAAATAGAAGTATCAAATAGTAAATCTAACACTTTTTTTAAATTTGTTAAGTATAAATTATCATTTTTAATCATAAGTATTCAAAACAAAGACAAATCTATTAACATAAAACGAAACTGATACTATACACATAATAGTTAAACTCTGTTAAGTAAAAATACCCAATCACTAAAAAACTATTTAAAATTATCAAATCACCCGATCTCCAACTTTGCTTGATAAATATTGAATTTCTTATTTTAAAAAAAAAAAAAACAGACCTTGTATGCAGAGACACTTAAACCAATCAAATGATGAATACAAATAAAGTACAGATGGGATACAAATATATATAACTGAATTTGGATGGCAGAGAGCTCACCCCAAAAGATAATAGTAACAATAATAGAAGGCAAATTGCTACCAAGATGCCAAATTTCTAGTTTGTATCTGGTAAAAGGGGTCCAAAATTATCAAGTCATCAGCAATCATCATCTATTGAGAAAGAAATATTAAAACAAGTTTATATATACAATTCAAAAGACATGTTTGTGACTCCCTGGTTAGATTATTAGATTATTCTTCAAGGGTTTATGGACCCCTCCCTTCATGGATCACCTACCAAGTTGCTCATTTATTAATTCTTTCATTATCTAATGATTTATGTATTTATGAAGTTCCATAGGTAGCAAAATCCCCTGCAGCAGAAACAAAGTCTAATTACTTAAGGTTACACTTAAGTTACTATATCAAGCTCCCTTGAGAACTGAGCTTAAGTGATATTACACTATTGGCAAAAGAATAAGCTATAGACTCCTTGAGATTTAGAGTATATAGCTCTCAATACACCTGTAGTTTATAAGATACAACAGACATACTTGATAGCTATGATATGATATTAACCTCTCAGAGACGTGAGTGTAACAAAGACAGATTAACAAGTGCCATAATATCACTTAACCTTGTGGAGATCAATGTAATTTATCTGTAATGTTATGTAATAAAAGTGTAATTGAGAAGGAGTTGAAAGAGAAATTTAGACCATAACTAGCTGAACTCATTGGGGTTATCTTTGCTTTGGATGAGAGGGACACCGTCGTCCCTCCAAACTATACGCTCTTCGCACAAAGCTTCCACTGTCCCTACGTATAACCGGTGTTCCTATGTTCAAAAATGAAAACATAAGACAACAATGAGTGACTAGGCTTTTGATTACATCGATGTCAGGGTTCATGCATAGAGCATGCTTCTTGTGGCAAATAAATTTGCTGAACTTTCGTTTAGGATTGAACTTGTTTAATGATATATAAAATGCTATTACCTCCTTGAGAACCCTGGCAGCCAACTCCTCTGCAGTGTCGTTAGCCAGTACAGGGACGGCACGTTGAGCAAGGATACGCCCCGTGTCATAATGTTCGTCAACAAAATGAATTGTAGGACCTGAATATCTAACCAACCCAGAAAAAATGAAGCACAAATACATGTCTCCTGTGCCAAGTATAACAATTCAAGTGAAACAGCGAGAGAAGTTTGGTGAGAAGTGTACCTTGCGCCAGAAGCAATTACGGCTTTGTGCACCTTCATGCCATAGTATCCTTTGCCCCCAAAAGCTGGAAGAAGTGACGGATGAATGTTTAATATGGAATTCTCATAAGCCCGGATCAATTCAACTGGTATAAGTTTGAGGTATCCAGCTAAAAGAATAAAATCAACCTGCAAACTCCTGAAAAAGATAAAAAGTACTATGTTAATACTCACTACTATAACCACATCTATGTGGAATACTGGAATATCAAAAGTATTTCGTTTTACAAAGTTGCAGGTTTTTGGCATTTGTTCTATAGTGATAATGCTCCACCTCACAATCTAAAACTAACACATTCACTTTCCACATACAACTTACAGCGCAAGAAAGGGAAAAAAAATTAAATTCAATATAGTCTGAGAGGTTCATATCAATAAAGAATTTTACATAGTATATCATGCCCTGTGTTACTTAGGTTACTTAGGCTAGGCACTTCCAATGTACCGATTAGGAAGACAGTATTTCATGCCCAAAAAAAAAAGGAAGACAGTATTCCACATCCTGTGACAGACTCTCTTGTGTTTCATGAAAACCAACCGGACTAGATTTTTGTTTTGTAGATAAATGACTATAAGCAAATACCACATATAGACAACTATCAAAAAACATAACAAAATAATAAGTTATGAACACTTTTAATTATTACATATGTTCTTGGACACATCGTGTAGAAATTTCCCAAAATCACAACTGAACTTTCTTCATATGATAAATGACAATATGCACAAAAGATGCAAATGATGATTGAGATCTATACAACAATTTAATTGCAAATATGATGATGGAAAGTTGGATAAAGTTAATTATCCCCCACTGTGAAACTTCAAAACGATGTTCTTCTCTCTATTGATTCTACTTTTTTTTTTTTTTGCACCGAACAATTTCAGGTTCAGAAGGTAGAATCCAATCAAAGAAATAATCATATTCTTCTGCAAATGCATATTCACTTGGAAGATTTGGTGGTGCCATCCAAAGGAGCTATTTGAGTTAAATTTTGTTGTTTCTGAGAAAATCTGGTGGAGGTTATTCTCTATTTTTATAGAAAAAGACATTTTTTACAAGATGGTTGATCTTGAGCGTAAGGAATTTGAAAGTATTTCATAAAATCATAATAAAGAGCCAGACTAACACAATGAAGAGTAAACCAAAGCAGCACTGCACTACACCTTAGTGCGTCAACAAGCTCAGTTGGAGAAAGCCCATCGGATCCATCCTTTATTTTAGGGAACACAACAACCGGGATATCATTATTTCTTGCATATTCAGCACCTCCACAATCTAGAATGACACAAATGAAAGAAAAAAAAGATTTAATAAGTCAAGATGCAAAAATTTAAGTAAAAAATATACTTCCAACCCACAGATAGTGCATTTTGGACGAGAAAATCTTGTTATCAATAACTTATGTTCAGTTGTTTATCTTTAGTAGTTGTTGCCTAAACTAAACTAAGCTCAGTATGCACATAAGTACATGCAAAGATGCACATAGTTTCTCATGATTTTTTAATATATTCTAAGATAGCAGCATCTAGTACTATACTCAATAGGTTTAAAACATACATAGCCAAGATTAAACTGAATCATTGACATGAATAAGGGATCGAACTTGAAGAAGGAGGTTACCTGACAACTATTCACACAAAGTAATTTATTTTGCCAAAATAAGTTGAAACATTGAAACCCTTAATACAAGTAATATCATTTAACAAACTATCAATGAAGAATACCAGAAATTTAAAATTAAAATAGAAGATGCAATGAGAAAAGTGAAGGATTTGAAGCATACCAGGTTTATTAGTGACCAAAACAAGAACATCACCATGGAGTGAACCCTTCAAGGAAGAGTGATGAATGGACTTGAAGTTGGACCCTCCACCGGACACGAACACTGCCAGCTTCTTCCTCCTCACGGGCGTGGCGGCCTCACCTTTCACCTTATTCGCTTCGTCTACTACGGTCCTGCTCACACAAAAGACCCTCTTCTTGTTTCCCGGAGTGTAACTGCAACACAATCTCTGAATCCCAAGGTTCTTGGGCACAACACAAGGTAAAATTTGAAACTTTTTATGAGAGGGTGGTGGGAGTGCGGGGTGTCTGGGGCAAAACCTAGAGAAGGTTTGTTGAGCTTCCATGGGAATTGCTTTTACTTTTAATCCGAAAAGGTAGTGTTAGTAGTAAATACACCTTCTTCGCTTTTGTTGGCGTGAGGTGGGAAGGCCGAAACGGTGGCGTTTAGCGTTTAAAGAGAGGAGAAGATAAGAAAATGAGGAAGACTGCATTCATGGAATCATGGCCAACTTCCGATGAAGAGGCACAGAATCATGGCAAAGTTAAAATTTTTGTTACTTCCCATTCCAAGGTCCAACGTCGCAAAAGTGCAAAACCCTTAAACCCTATTTCAGGCTTCGTTGTTTTTTCTTGGTCATGGGCTAAGCCCAAAACCCTACCCAGTCCTAAACCAGGAAAGCCCGACCCTAAACCAGTTACCCAGATCCCCTTTGAACCCCTTACCCCTTCCCCTCATGAAGCTGATTTGCCTCTATGCTTGGTGAGCGTAGCATAAGTTTCGGTCCTAGTCCCCAAATCCCAGTTCCCAATCAGAAAATATATTAATTTTGGAGACTGAGACTGAAATTTTGATTTTAATAAATACAACACTAAGTTCCAGTAACTAAACGATATCTAAAAGTTCCAAATACGAATTGCGAGTTGAAACTCAATTTGACTCCTAAAATTTGAATCGTAATTTAAAATGGTCTTTGAAATTTATAGTTATTCAATTTAGACCATTAAATTTGAAATTGTAAGTATAATTACTCAATTTAGAACTCGAAAGTAAAAATCGTAACTTATATTAGCCCTCCAAACGCATTTCCAATTATTACATTGTCACTTGACAATTCACATCAGTACGATATTTTTTTGTTTCCTAAAGTATCCCCCAACATGATAGGTCGAAGATTAATCCTTCCCGGATCTGAGCTCCATTTAACGATTTGCCGATGGCCACTGGATTGCTCCATTTAACGGTTTGTTGCTGGCCCGGGTTGCTGCATACACAAGGCGGGACTCCAACCCCGACACTTGCTTAAGCAAACTAATGAGCTAACCACTAGACCAACCTAAATTGTTCACATCAATACAACATTAGCGAAAATGGAACGAGGATTACAATTTCAAATTTCGAAATCCAAATAGAATAACTATCAATTGAGTTTTAGCTCCACCAAGTGCGCACCATGGATAGAGGCAAGGCATCCCTCATTTGCATCTGAGCCAAGGCCTCGGCCACAGCCGTTACTATTTTAGTGGGATTGGATACGATTTTGGGCCTTTTAGGGTCTTGAAGCCCATTATTTTATTTTATTTTTTTATCCTCATTCATTTGGAAACCGAGCGAAAACAAGATTCACCATTGAGAAATACCAAGAAAAAAAAAAAATTCACCATTGAGAGTTGAGACGCCATGGCGACCAATCTGCTTCTGCAGAGAACAAGAACACGTCTATTTAGTTGCTTCTCACAACTCTTACCTTCATCTTCCTTCCGAATTCTCTATGTTAAAGCTTCGTCAGAAATGTTGGGCCAATTGCGCCACAACGCTCATCTTCCACCTCCGCGATCACCTTCTTCTAGAACCTTCTGTTGTCGCAGTTCGAATCTTCTACATGAATCCCAGGGCCCCGCCGCCATTGATTACCGGTATATCCATTCCTCTCCTCATTTCCTGTTTCAAATTTCTATCTCTTATTTGAAAAAAAGCACATATATATTACTTTGAAATTGAAAGCGTTTATGGAGATGGAATTTGCTAATGAGAATGCAGTTCTCTACTGCAGGAGGGTGAATATCATAGGCTTGCTGATTCCACGATACATACCCTACAAGAGAAACTTGAGGTATCTCTAGCATTTGCTTTATGTTAATATAAATATGCAAATTTGATATAAATATCCAATTGATACATCAACATTTCAAAACATTGATTTTATATGATTTAAAGTTCCAACCGAAGATTTTATTGTTTTGCTTTCTTGTTGCTTGGCAAGATTATGGAGATCATGTTGAAGTTGATGGATTTGACATGTTGATGGATTTGACATAGACTATGGGGTGAGTATGATGTTTTCATAATGGACTGATTCTGAAAAAGAATTATCTCATTCTCTATTGGATAAAACTTAATGAATAAAACTTAATTTGTTCTTTCTTGAATAATACATTTTAATTTGTTACTAATGATCCTAATTAGTTTCTATCTATTTGTTATAACTAGTTGCTTCCTTGCTTGGGTGTTTTCTTCATTGTTTTGACATTGCTTCTCATTTCAGAATGATGTTTTGACAGTAAAACTTGGCAATCTGGGCACATATGTGTTGAACAAACAAACTCCTAATAGGCAGCTTTGGCTATCTTCTCCAGTAAGGTATTGGATCAAGTGCCCTTTCAACCCTTTTACAATGTTGTACTATGATTTATATCAGTATTCATACAATAAATTGCATGTAAATATATAACCAAACTGTGTTAGTTAGGGATTGCTACATGTCTGCATACATGATATACTAATTATTTGTGGCATTTTTATCCTAATAGGCATTACATATATTTCTATGGATGTCTTTATACATGAAAAAAGAACTAAAGAAATGTGATTAGTTGGGCCAATTTGGTTTTCAAATATAATATATTTCGTCAAATGTGTTGTCTCATGTTGGTGGCGGTGCATTTACTGATGCCAATCTGCATGATTGAAGCCATTTGTATATTAACATGTTTTATCTTAATGGTGAAGAAAAACAGAGATGGGAAAATTCATGATTCATGAAGCATTGTACAATTATTTAAATTTCTCCTTTGTTGCATAGTGAACAATGTGGGGACATGGTGTGCGTTTATAGACGAATCTAAACAAAAATCCATATCTTATGCAGTGGCCCCTCAAGATTTGATTGGGATCAAGAAAGTAAAGCTTGGATTTATAGACGAAACAAAGCAAACTTATACAAAGTTTTAGAATCTGAGTTGGAGCAGCTGTGTGGTAAACCTATTGTTCTTTCCCGAGGTTGTTTATGAGAAGTTTGTTTTCTGCTTATAACCCAAAAAGCATTGATGATAAGCCTTGGCATTCTTAGAGCATCTCCAATCTTAGGGAATCTCCAATACTAATATTAATTTCAATTTTATTTTGCCACAAGATGCCATATAAGTATTTCTGGGACCATATATGATTTGAAACAACATCTTGGGGACCATATATGAGTTGAAACAAATGTGAAATGAGTAATGTTAGGGAGCCCATAGGGAGCCCATGAGTGTAATTAGGGAAATAATGGGTGGTAAAAAAAGAAAGAGAAAAGAAGAAAAATTAATATTGACTCCCTATGGGTTTCTTAACGTTGGCTCTCAAGACTTTCTCATGTGAAATTTGTTAATTCAATGTTTGGTCTCCATTCAATTTATATTTTATTTAAATTAAAAATTTTAACAAAACTGATTAAACAAATAGCAATATTTATTGGTTTTGTTGAAGGTGATATGGCGCAGGACTGTTAAACGGGCAGGTCTGATCAATTTAGGTCCGATCCATTTAGTCAGGTTTTATATGGGCTAGAATTTTTCTAGCCCGGCCCAGCTTGTAAATGAATGGCAACGTCTTCCTAGTATAATTGAAGACATATATAATATATATAGTCTTTGAAATTTACAAGACTCAAAGGGCTAATGAACTTGATGATAGGCGTTCAACAAGTGGATAGGGAGGAAATTCAGTCATTTGGTCAAAGGTTACTATAAATATATAACCAAAGAAAAATATTTCATTGATGAAGTAAGTTACTATTGAAAAAAAACTATTGTTATTGATGAAATATTTTATTCAATTAAATTAATCAATTAATCAAGTTATACAATATGTTTGACAAAAATAATTTCCATCGATATTGAGATGACTTAATGCGACTTCATTGATAAAAAAGAAAAAAAAACTTATATATATATATCAAAAAGTGTTTAATAACACCTGATAGATCCTGAATCCTAAAACTTTTACATGGAAATTAAATTATGGGAGTCAATAAATACTATATATAAGTTATAGATAATAATTGATATAAATTTTAAATGATAATTTAAAAAGCTATGCACATCTAATCTAATTATATTATAACATGTTAAAATAAAATCAAAATAAATGAAATGACAAAAATTTAATTATAAGAAATTCTAATATACAATATCACCGGATCGTATAAGTTTAGTAATATTTATATGTAATTAAATTTTGTTGAGAACAATTAATTTAGATTTAAATTTATAACTAAACATAAATAAAGTAATTTTTACATTTTTTATTATTATGAAATTATTTATTTATATAAATTATGAACTATCTAAATTTAAAATGAAGGCCAGATTTTATATTAGTGTAAATGTTTATATTATATATATAT
>JASCZI010030224.1:225778-248256 GCA_036250425.1 Stylosanthes scabra
TATATATATATATATATATACACGTATATATAATTTTATTTTCTTTTATTTTCTTTCTATTTTTATTGATGTGAACTATATCAAAAAAATATATGGAGAAAAAGAAAGAAAATGAAAAAAAATACTGTGCTTGGATATTAAAAAAATTAGAAGAAACCAGAATTTGACTATAGATCTTTTCATGAATTTTACTACCGATATTAAAAGATATACATGGAGCCTTGTTTTTGTATTTTTTTAATAGAATAATTTTATTTGTATGTCAAAATTAATCACAAATAAAATCAGCCACTAATATATAATATACATTAAAATATAAATTATATGTATAATTTAATTTATTATTAGTGTGTATTTTATAATTCAATGTATATTATAAGTTAATGATTAATTTTAATGTACATCTAATATAACCCTTTCTATATGTTGTTATTATCAACTATTAATTATAAATGTAATGTTAATAATTTTATTATATTATTACCATATAAGTTCAGAATAAGCATCACATTTATTTATTAACTAGATAATTTATATCAATGTAAAAATTAGTAATTATATATATATGATGCAATTATAAATAAATAAATAAAGAAAAACACTCATGCTTTTTATTTTAGGATAAGAATACAATGTTAATTTATAATATATATAAAATGCAATTGTTAATAAACAAATAAATAAATAAAAACACTTATAGAATTATTTTTTTGAGAGTTGGCGTGCCAATGACACTAATTATGCAGAATTATTCTTTTTTGAAAGAGCAGTACGATCTATTGACTTTAGAATTATTGTTAGTCTTTTGGTATTTTTTAGTGACATATAGCAAAAACTATATGCTAGCACCCTCTGATCATAATATTGTATATTTTGTAGTAAAGACAATTCACTTATATAACATATGAACTTATTTATATAACTTATTATTAGCAATTTATACTTGTTCTTTTTTGTCATAAGTCAGTTTTTAATTAAAATAATATATTTAAGTTGTGAAAGTAAAATAAATGAGTTTTTTTATATTGTTTACTAAAAAAAATGACTTCAATACATCAATATATTTAAATTTACAATTAATATTATATAAGGATATTATGATCATTTTACTATATCATGGTTTTTCCTTCTCCCACTTTTCTTTTCATCCAAATAAAATAAAATTTTTATTCCATTTTCTTTCCTTTCATTTTTTTTTCATCCAAACAACATATAAAATCATATATTTTTCTTTTCATTTTCTTTCTTTTCATTCTCTTTCCTTTCATTTTCTTTCCTATATCCAAACAAAGTGTTACTTCTTCCATTCTCCCCCCACCATTATCAGCGTCATTTTTTTTTATAATCATACACTCCGTAGCATCTAACAACACATAGTCAAATAAAATATATCAATAATCAAATTTAAATTCATCTTTTTAAAGAACAACATTAATATAAGCATAATCCTATTTTTCAAGCACCATATTCTGTGGCCCTTTCACAGTACCACCATCATCTTGATTTAAAAAAAAATATTGGTACCGGTAATTTAGTAAAAGCAATTAAACCACACAAGAATTTAAACTAAACATTAAAATCAAAATCCAAATCCAAAATCAAAGTGACAAAACTTAAACCAAAATGGCATAATATCAGATCCATCATCACATCATTCCTCACCGTGAAGGGCCTAGTGAAGGGCAAATCTCAGAACTCAAACCAGTGCAAGCCGTGGTGGCTTCCAGTGAAGGGCACTTCACCTTTGGCGAGGTGGAGGACGATGCAGAAATTGCAGTAGCGGCGACAGTGATTCAAAAACTGGCAACGACAATGTGCTCTATCTCAGAAATAGAAGCGGCGGCATCGATCTTGCTACTCCTGCGGCGAGCACCTCACCTTTGGCGTGGTGAAGGACGGCGCAAAAGGTGCAGCGGCGGCGACGGTCCCGAGCTCCAATGGCGTCGATCCATGAAGAAGAAGATGGAGACCTCTTTGTGTTGCATCAAAGGGAGTGTGGGAAATGGGTTTGGGTAGGTTTTTTTGGCCCAACACAAAAAAAAGAGGGGTAAAAAATTAAAAACTAAGGGTAAAACGGAATAAAAAGAGTTGACTAATGGTTGACCGTTAAAAAGTTAACAACAAGGCTAAAATTGAAACTAATAAAAAACTTTAAGGATAAAATTGAATCAAATTAAACGTTAATGGTATTTTTCAAACTTTTCGAAAACGTTGAGGACATAAACAATACTTTACCCTATATTTTATTATGCCTCTAAATTTATAATTTTTGTAATTTGACCCCAAAAACAATCAAATTTACATTTTAATTTTATAAATTAACCACTCCTAAAAACTTTTCTTCCATTGCAATTCCATACTACTTTTGAATATACTCGTGTTTCTACTGCAGCAACATACATATGCAGCACTATCACTGTTTCCATCTAAATCATATATAAAAAATCATAGTTTATCTAAAATTGAAAATCCTCATGTTTAATCGTTGTTTTCTTTTAAGAATATATTCTTTTGGGAAAAAAAAGAAGAAAAAAACAAAGGAGGGAGAAAGGAATCAACACAGGAAAAGAGTAAATCTCATGACCATCACTAATCCACTTTGTCTGATCCCTTTCACTTTTGCCTCCCACCCGAAATTGCAGCCTTCGTCGCCGTTTACCCCCTCTCACTCATGTCAATTGCGCTGCCGCCGCAACAAGTTCCGTCCTCACCGCGACGGCTATCATCATCGTGATGGTCGTTCTCCGTCGCATGCTGGTCTTTTTCTCTGGCCTTCTGGTTTCTATTTTACTACTTTCGAGTCTCATTATTCAATTTCTTTGGAATGGGGGGAACCTCCTCCTTAGAACGAATTGGGTGAATCAATAGCCCTATTCCTCCCCTAGTGGGAGGGGGCACTACTTCAGGCTCGTCTTTGGGGGGAGCGGGCTCAATCCATCGCCGATTTCCGGCGGAGCACCTATTATTCCAGCAGACCCATCACAGGAGGAATATCCTTTTTTAGCGGAGCGTATAGCAGCCATTGAAAATGATTCGAATTCAAGCATTTTTCTCTTTCTCCTCTTCGTTGATAGTAGGAGATGAATTATTGTTTAGAAAAGGAAAATTGATAAGTTGATTGATCGCACAAATCAACATTCTAGATTTTATCCCTCTGACTTGGGAAGGAAAATAGAAAAAGTAAATTTAATTAATTTTGGGGTCAAATCACAAGAAAATATAAATACAGGGATGTTACAATAATATATGAGTAGACATGATAATAAATAAACACATTATCACTTAAATGATGCCAACAAAGCAGGGTATTCAATAAATGGGTATGGAAGCAATCACCAAAAATTAAAAAAGGAGCTAAGTGAAGTGATATACTGATATTGGGCTATGGGGTGAAAGAAAGGATACAACACTCGCCAACACAACATGGTTAGGTTCCTCTCTCTCCTCACCACCGCTCCCTTCCCTCTCCTCCGCCACCGCCACCGCCACCTCCACCTCCTTTGCCTCTCCTCTAACTTCCGCCGCCTCTCCACTCCCACTTCATCTGTTACACCATCTCCTCTCAAACTCAAACCGTCTCAGCACCATCACTATCCACAGCCACAGCAGCAACGCTTTCAAACCGTAGCAGCATTCTCTCCTTCTTCTCCTGACACCTTTCCTTCCTCCTCACTCTCCCACCCATGGCCTGAGTGGTCCCGCTTCATCTCCCACCTCACTTCTTCCGGTTATCTCCACCGCCCGCCCCCTGACCTCCGAACCTTCTCGCCGCCCCCTGAGCTGTCGCGCCAATTCGTTGCCGAGGCCGCTGCCTGCTTTGCCTTCGCCGCCGATAGACCCAACCTCTTGCGGTTCGTTTTTTCTTCCATTCCCAATCCAATCGTCTGCTTCTGATTATTGATAATGATAAGTGTTTGATTGAATTGAATTGAATGGTTGTATGCTTTGCATTCATGTAGGTTGCTCTCGAAGAGAGACGTTGGGGTTGTAGTTCAAAATGGTGTTCCCTTTCTGTTCCGAGATGCAGAGGAATCTATCGCAAAGATGAAAGCTTTTGTGTGGGCCACTGATGCCGTTGTAAGTGCTCAGTTACT
This sequence comes from Stylosanthes scabra, assembly GCA_036250425.1. Lineage (NCBI taxonomy): Eukaryota > Viridiplantae > Streptophyta > Magnoliopsida > Fabales > Fabaceae > Stylosanthes > Stylosanthes scabra. The sequence continues at coordinate 229,873 of JASCZI010030224.1, forward strand.
TATTATTTTCTTTTTTTTTTATCATTGTTTCTTCTCTTGAATGAATATGTATATGGAAGTTAACTAGTTTGTGACATTGCAATAGTTCCATATCAATCCATTATTCTTAATGTTGGGTCAATTAGATATTCTTCTTGCTTCATCAATCTAATCTATATTGTGTTTGAATTTATGCATTTATTGTTAACAACTCTTGTTCCCTCACTGTCATTCCATGAGATTGTTTCTGCGGAGAGTAAAACTGAGTTGCTTTAATTTAGTATTTGATCTAATAGTGGGAAAAGGCTTTGTTATGGTTAGGCTAAGGGCTAAGATTTGTTTTCCTTCTTGAAAGGATGACAAGATGTGCTTTGTCCTAAATGCCGCTGCATTCTAGTTTTTTAGGGGTTGGGACAGGCCTTACAGACATTTTGTTAGTATGTGAATCTCTGGATTTACTCTTGCTTAATTTATTATTCCCCATCCCCCCCCCCCACCCCCCCCCCACCCTCTCTTTTGAATTGAATAGTCATGCTTAACATTTAGCAGTTAATCGCTCTCAAAATCTTTTTGAAGTAATGATAAGCACGACCAGAAAAGCAGTTGAAAGAAGTTTGCTTTGCACTGTTGGAAGTTCACGTCTAAGGATTGCTTAAGTACATATCTCTTTTGGTGTACTTAGAAAGGTGAAGAAATGGAGATTTCCCAAAATCCTGAGCTTCTGTTGTTCTGCATAGTTGCATCTTTTTTATTTGATTCCAATTTTCGAAAATATGTGATGTGAGATTGTGAGAATAGCTAATTCACATTGTCATGTGTGTTAAGCTGCCATTGATCTAGTTGTTCTTGTTATGCCCTTTACAGGTATTGGACACTGACAGAGCAACTTTGGTTGATCTAATGAAGTTTATGTTGAGTTATGCAAGTAACCCTTTAGTTTCATCTGAAAGCAATAATCTAGCTAACAGAGATATTGTTGAATCATCTGTGAGAAATCTGTTTGGTGAACTTTTCAAACTGAGTTACAGTGCACCTGGGCCCAACACTTCTGATTCGATGCAAAATCAAATATCTAGTGGATATGGACAGACAATCCCTTCTGGTCAAAACATTGAAATGAAAAGGGGTGATTGGATTTGCCCAAGGTAGGCAGGAAATTAGTGTTTATTTTTTCACTATGAATTACAACAAACTATTTTAAGTTCTGTGGAGAAATCATTGTGGTTAATTTTGTTTCCTCAAGTATTTTGAAGAACATTTTGATAAATCAGTGCATTCGCTTTCAAATATCGAGCAGGTGTAATTTCATGAATTTCGCAAGGAATGTTAAATGCCGCGAGTGTGAGGAAGCAAGGCCAAAAAGACAATTGGCAGGAGGAGAATGGGAATGTCCACAGTATGTGTACTCCTCTATTTTTTCTTTTCCCTCTAATTTTGATGTAGACAACCAATTGCTGAAACTTTGTTTTTGAAGGTGTGATTTCTATAATTATGGGAGGAATATCACTTGCTTACGGTGTGATTGCAAGCGACCGGGACAGGTATCTTTGGGTCCCGCCAATACCATGTCAGATATGGGGTATGGAAATGGAGACAATACTAATGCTTCAGACATTGATAGTAGACTAGCTGCTAATGAAGAGAAAGCACAGCGATGGTTTAGTAAGGTTTCCCAACTAGACAGCAGTGCTGATATCAACAGCTTGATTGGGGATGAAGATTTTCCCGAGATAATGCCCTTAAGGAAAGGAGTAAATAGATTTGTTGTGAGCACAAGGAAAACTCCACTGGAGAGGAGATTGGCTGAAGCTCAATACAGGAGAAACTTGGGCAATAATGGCATTCCCGGGGCTGAGGATTTTAAAGCTGAGGAATCAACCAGGATCAATGATGCTCCATTGTCTTCAGATCTGGCTGCCCCAAAATCTGAGAACATGACAACAGAAAAGAGTGAAACTGATGCTTGGTATGCAGGTTCTGGTTCAGGTAACAATTCACAACTTTATAAGAATCCTTCCAACCAAAATGTCATCATAGATAAACAGAAAGAGCAAGCTGAAAAATCTGAGGGTTGGTTTAGAAAGGTTACTGACCTGCATGATATTTCAGATTCATCAAACACGGTATCTGGTGAGGACTTCCCTGAAGTAATGCCCATGCGCAAAGGAGAAAACCGATTTGTTGTTAGCAAGAAAAAGGATCGGTCTTTGACTTCACCTGCATATAAGAGACGACTGGCAATGGAGCAATCTGGAAACAATACCAACTTTGTCCCCTTTGTTCCCTTCCCTCCAGATTACTTTGCCAAAAAGGACAAGCAACCGGAAAATGGAGTAGATTCAGTAGATATGTCTTCCAATGCTGAATCATCTTCAATGTCTGAAGCAGCAGAGAAGCCTCCAATGATGTCAGATGATGCTAGAGCTAGAGCTGAGTCACAAGGCACAAACTATGCCCAAGGTATGACCAATGCTGAAACAATGTCTGGGGTCCCACAGATGTTAGATAATGAGACACATGGCCGGGAGAGTAAAGAAAATGTCAGAGAGATTAGAAGAGAAGATGAAAGCACGAGGAACTGGAATCCAGAACCTTCGGGACAGCACTCCACTAAAAATGATGTTAGTTCCATTTATGGGGCAACAACTAGTGGAAGTACCAGTTTCAATCAAGAGAATTCCAAGAACAAGAATGGCAATCAAGAGCCAAATTTGACAGGCAGATCAGCACTGACGTCGGAAACCCAGAATACCAGAACAGAGTGGACAGGAAAGAGTTTGGAGGGGTCAGCTGTGAAGGAACCGGATCCTTTGGACATGTCAGAGGAGGCAAAGGCAGAGAGGTGGTTCCGTCGTGTGGCACAGATCAAGGATATCTCTGAGCTCAGTCAGATTCCGGATGAAGATTTTCCTTCGATAATGCCTATGCGCAAAGGCGTGAATAGGTTTGTCGTGAGCAAGAGGAAAACGCCGTTGGAAAGGAGATTGACATCTCAGCAGTACCGAAGAAACCTTCCTGTTGTCAGTTCAGAACCTCTTAAAAAGGAAAATGAAGGTAGCTCAGAGCAATAGTTAGTTATCCTTTTTTATTATTATTATTTTTGAGTGAGATTGAAATTTTACGGGCAAATATTTGTATCCCATTTATTCTGAGAGTGTAGAAACGAAATATAATAATGTTTTAACCTTAAAAGTAATTACTTCTCTATATTGTTCTCCTGTAAGAAATTTTCTGCATGGGCTTTGAGTTACTATATGGAATGTGGAAACAGGAATATAAGATGGTTTGCGGTTAATGGTTTTACATTGCTGAGAATTTTATATTACACATTTCCCTTATATTGGAATATTCTTTTTAGAAATTCAAATTGACAATCCCTAAAGATCTCATTTGAAATTTTATTTGTGCCTATATTTAATGTGCCAAACTGTAATTTTCTGTTGCCTTTAATTTTACTTTGATATCTATTCTTAGTTTCTTACCTTTGTGATCCGATCATGAAAACATGGGAATCATCACCCGTGCTGCACTCTACCCAAAAACCAATAATAGTAATATAATACTAAAAAGTAAAATAATACTAATATTAATATTAATAGTAAATAATAAATAAGAAAACAAAACAGCATCACTGAACAGTATTTCCCAGTTCCCTGATGAAATTTTAGAGGTCAAAGACATGCTAGGGGACCATGAATGTGGCCAAATATTCTTGAAGACGTGGCCAAACCTCTATCACCATTTTACATATTCTAGCAAGCACCAATCTGAAATAACGGCCCAATCTCCAGAACATGCCTCCAACTTTCTCAAGCTCTCTATCCTTAGCCTCCTATAAAAGATTTATTAAATTTAACATTTTTCATGACACAAGTAAATAATTATATGTAAAGCTGTTAAATTTCTTCGTCAAGTAGTGTAACTAGTTTCCCCTCAAAGCGTGGGCAAGAAACACTGAAACAGGATCAAGTGACACTTTTCATAAGGAGTTGAAAAGAAAGATAAGGATATGGTTTTAGCCTTTTAGCATTCTCAGCATCACCATGTCTCTTGCTGCAGTTTCTTTACAAAAATGGCTGAGCAATGCTGCTCAGATTCTCAACTCAATCATATGTTTTCTTGTGTTCCTCATATTTGATCTTCTTGATGCTGTTTTCTGCGTTATCTTTAGATTCCTTGATGAGTACATTGAAGGGGAGGCCTCCCCTTGTTGCTGCGCCGACGACGGGGGAGGCCGGAAAGTGAAGAATGTGAAGGATGATGGCTTGTCAGAGAGCCTATATGAGAGGAAGAACATTTTTAGAGGAATGAGGTTCTTGAAAACTAGGAGTGATTCCAATGAAGAGTGTGAGAAGATTGGTGGAAGGTCAATGAAAAATAGATGGTCTGATTGTGGATGTGAATCTTGCCTTTCATGGATGAATGATGATGGTGACTATAGACTTCATTTTGTTGTGAAGGAACCTTCAAATTGTATGCATGGTAGTCCTACAAGCTATGGTTTCTAATCTTATTGTTTCTATGAATTCACAACTCGATTTAGGGTTCAGGATTTAGGGTTTCTAATATTATCGCTTCTATGAATCTTGATAGTAATGTTTTTTTTTTGACAGATGGTGAGAAATGCAGGGGAAGAGCTTCAGAGAATGTGATATTCTTGCATGGATTTATCAGTTCTAGCTCATTTTGGACAGAGACAGTGTTTCCATGTTTCTCTGAGAAAGTGAATCAAGATTACAGGTTGATTGCCATAGATCTTTTGGGATTTGGAAAGAGTCCAAAGCCAAGGGATTGCAATTACACATTGAAGGAACATGTGGAAATGATTGAGATATCAGTGATTCAGCCATTGCAGTTAGACACATTCCATTTGGTTGCACATTCAATGGGATGCATAATTGCATTGGCAATTGCTGCAAAACACCCCAGTTCTGTGAAATCCATCACTCTTGTTGCACCTGTAAGTGCCTTACACCCAAACATGATTAAAATATTAAAGGTTAAATTACTCTACTAATACCCGTAACATTTTCGAATTTGTAATTAGGTCTCTATATTTTAAAAATTTTTAATCAGGTTTCTATATTCATTTTAAATTTATAATTAGATCTCTATTAAACATTAAACATTTTTATCTATCTCACACCACTAATATGCTTCATCATATTCTGTTAAGTAAATGTTTTTTGGACGACAAAAACGTGTAGGGACTCGAAGGAATTTTTTTAAACAAATATACTTAATTACAAATTTGGTGAAATTATAGTGACTAACTAATATTAAACAAATACGTTCTAATTTTTCATGTTGGTATATGTTTTTAGGGAGAATTCAATGTCATATTTTACATAACACAAGTGTATAAAAAATTGTACATGCTTTTACAAATAATTAAAAAAAAAAAAAAAGGTGTTTGTTTAATGTGTATTAATCTCTGTCTAGTAATGTATTCTTAAATTTTCTCCATTCTTCTTATGGTTGTGTGGTTGCAGCCATACTCTCCTTGTGAAGGGAATGATGCTTGTTTGAAAGCGCTGGGAAATATGGCTGGGAAGAAATTGTGGCCTCCATTAGCATTTGGTTGTTCATTTATGTCATGGTATGAGCACTTGGGTAGATGCATTTGCTTTCTCTACTGCAGAAACCATAGGATATGGGAGTCCATTCTCAAGTTCGTTACTTTCAATAACAGGTAACAAACATTTCTCTTCACATTTTCTATACTTATATATATATAATTTAATTTCGATATGAGTGTAAAATATTCTAAATAATCATATAATTACAATGAAAAAGAAAATTATTTATACAGATATCCCATTATGTGATTGGATACACGTGTAAAACATTTTAACATTGAGAGTATATTGAAATTAAATTCTATATATATATAAAGAGAATTTGGATAATTTTATTTAAATTTTGATATCTCACATATTTTATAATTTGGTCTTCTTACACAATTCTGCAAAAAATAATTTTAATCCCATTTTATTCTCAGGGATCTTAATTTGTTGACCATAGACTTGCCTAGGCACACTCATCACTCAGCTTGGAGTTCCATGCACAATGTCATATGTGGTGGTGCAAAATTTATGGACACTTATCTCAAAATATTGACCAAAGCTGGGGTTTTTATTAATGTAATACAAGGTGACAAGGATGAGGTTGTTCCAATTGATTGCTGCATTAACTTAAAGAAGAAGGTTCCAGAGGCTGAAATTAATATCATCCCAAATAAAAACCACAAGACTGTAGTTTTTGGCAGAGAGAAGGAATTTGCAGATAGTCTAGAGCATACATGGGCATTGAAATAACATATGTATGTAGAATTGAAAAATAATAACTTAAATTTTCTCTATTGATTTGTAGATTTGTAAATCATATTTTATGAATTATGAAACTTATCAAGATTAAATGCCACTTTTGTAATTAAATTTTGTATGATTTTCTTTTTTTCTCACTTGTTTCACAAGAAACTTTGTAAATTCCAATTTAGTATGAATTTTTGTGAAAATTGTTTTTAGAGCAACTAACTTCAATGATTAGCTTTTGAATTATCACTTTTAATACTTATAAGAAGTGAATTGATTTAGAATTAAAATTTATATTAAAATTAATAAATTATATGAAACCAATTTCTGTTTAGAAAGATATCATTTTGATGAAAAATTAATTAAATCTAATCTTAAGTTATACTATTTAAGCTATAAATTTTTGATGTTATATTTTATGGGACTAAAAATAAAATTAAAATTAAAGCAACATTAGAGATACTCTCTAAACTTTCAATTTATGAATAATAGTATAAATTATTTTATTATTGGATATTTACATTGTGAAATTATAATTAAATTAAATCTATGCTCAAAAGAGTAAAATTATAATAGTGTTGCATTTTGAGTTTGAATAATCATATATTTTGGAATTTTTATTTATGAAAAAGTATTGGAACCTTCATTTAAGAGCTAATGGGAACCAACAAAAAATTATGGATGATAACTTTTATATTATGTGAATGATAATTTGAGTAAACCACCAAAACTGATCCCAAATTTTATAAATGCCAACAAAAATGGCCCCGAATTTTTGAAACTACAAAAATAGTCCCCAATTTTTTCAAAACGTGACAATGTGACCAGCTGTTAAAAGAGATTGAAAATATTAAACGGAAATCTGACATGGCAAACGGGAATTTCTATATATCATCCCAAACATCCAAACATTGTTACGTTAGAAATTGTTCCCAAATTTTGAGCCCTAATTCCCCCAAATTAAAGGTTAAACTGTTAATGACCAAACTATTGCTTCTTTAAAAAAAATTCACAAATTTCTCATTCTTCTCACCAAAACCTACGAAGTCACACTCACTTTTCCTAATCTTGTTTCTTCCATTTACACTTCTTTCACTAATCTCCATATTTTTGCTATTTGAAGTATATTCAACTGCACACACCACCATATCATCATGTGTATCATTCATCCATTGGAAATAACTGCAGACAGCTTTCTTGTTTTGTCCATTAATAACAAAAGTCTCAAATTCATAAAAAAAAAACTCGATAATCACAAATCCATGAATGCTTGAACAAAATCCATTACCCATACCTTCCATAAAGGACACCAAAAATACCATCTTCCAAGATTTAGCTTTGTCTTAGACTTCAATGGCACCACAGGAAGATAGCAGAAGCACTTACTATCATAGGGTTTCCTGATGTGCTCATACCCTTCAAATTCATCTTTACTTGCATTATTCATTGATGGGATCTTGCGCTTCATGAAGGAATTGGTTGGACTTTGGCCATATATAAGTGCATGGGCTTGAATTTGTTAAATTTGGGGAAAAATCATGCGTATAAAACTAAAATAGGGGATGGAAAAGGATGAAACTGTGTTTGGATGTTTGGGATGACACATATGAGTTCCTGTTTACCAAGTTAGACTTTTCGTTTAACTATTTCAATCTCCTTCAACAACTGGTCACATTTGTCACGTTTTGAAAAAATTGGGGGCTATTTTTGTCGTTTAAAAAATTCGGGGCCATTTTTGTCCGCGTTTGTAAATTTCGGGGTCAGTTTTGGTGGTTTACTCTAAAAAATTAATTTTGAATATTCATTTATTCATTAATTTTCTAACTAATTAACTTCCTAATATTGATTTTGTAGCATTAGTCTTTATTTATATATTTTTTTTAGTAAAATCTCAAATAGGTCTCTGACAATTACGTCGAAAGACAACGAGGCCCTTAATAAAAAAAATGTACAACCCGACCCTTGATAATTATCCCTGTTAGACATATTACCCCCTCCATCAATTATTTTTCTCTGAATATATCTACGTGGCAAGTTAAAGTGATGATTTATTCATTAAATAACATTTATAGCTCATGGTGGTAGGTAATAGTCGAAGAATTGAAGAAAATTCTCTGCAGAAAAAATGGGTCCTATAAAATAGGATTTATTGTCTTGAGATTGAGCAAGTTAAGATCGAGTTTTATAAAAACTAATGAGCTAAGCTGGTTGGTAACATGGTATATCCGTCCAAGCTAATGTTTAATGACTAGATCACCACTTAATGTGCTATATATCCAGTTCTATTAACCCTAGATAGATGACATAAATAGAAGAATGAATTTGTGCATGGTGATAAATATCAGAAATCGGGTTGAGATTTTTTTTTATTAAGGACCTCCTTATCTGTCAAGGTCTAGCAATTTGTCAGCACCGTGATGGATATTCCTCTTTCTTTTTTATGTCTAAAAGGCACTAACCAAACACTATCTAACATTCTAAGTTTCTAACTAACTATACATGTTAACTGAATTCTGTTAATTAAATCTACAAAATAAAATTAACACATTGAATGAAAAATTTGGTGGAACATAGAAAATTGGTAAACCATTTGCGCCCACTGTATATATGTGGCATAACCAAGAAACCTGCAAAAGAATTAAGAAAACGACGTAGGACCATTCCCTAATAAATTCTCATTACTCAACCATGCTTTACCCAAATTTTCCGTATTAAAAAAATAAAAATTAAATTAAAGAGGAGAAAATAAAATAAAATTGAGTTTAGAAAAAATTCATTAATTTTCAAGCATTACTTTGGCCAGTTTTTATTAAATCCTTATCCTTAAATACTAATAACAATCACAAATAGACACCAAAAAAAAAAATCACAAATGTACCGAAAAATAGCTCTCACATAGTCACATACATTGACAAAACTCAAAAGCATCCTCTTGACAATGTCAGTAACATGACTCATTTATCTCAACATTATTACAAAAATAAAACTGAAAATAGTAAAATACCAATTGAATTATTTAATGGTCAAACACTCAAACTTAGAAAACAGAAATTTATTTAAATATGTAACTAAAATATTATTCATTTACTATTTCAAGTTTCTGATTTAATAGTTTTATTTTCCAGATATATAATGACAAAATCTTGTGACATACATATAAATATATGATGCAAACACTTTTTTAATTTCCCCTCCTACAAAATAGGTATAACATAAAAAATTACAAACATTGTTTGATTTTATAATTTCTTTTAAGATGGTAAATATTTTTTAACGATAACCAAATTTAATCAAGTCATTTATTTTTATGCTAATAAAAATATTATTTTGATATCAAATAGTATAAAAAATAATATTAAAATGATTTTTAATTGGATATCGAAATTATCTTTTATTTAACATAAAAAAATAATAAGATTTTAGCAGACAAAATATGTATATATCTAGAATTATTATTTTTTAAAACATATTTACTATTTGTTTTGGGTGACATAACATATTTACTACTTTAGTGATATATAGTTAGGTAGACACAAAAAAATATATATAGTTAGGTATATTTGTATTAAATTCTTAATTTTAATATAGATAAGATAGAAGAACTATATATCCAAGCCATTTTTATTTGTATTCAAAACTAATATAGAAAAGAAAATATAACACCAAACAACTTTTATGAATATAATAAATAAAATAAAATGTTTAGATGATTTATGAAGAGGCTGAATGATTTCTTTCTAGTTTCTATAACATTTAAAAAAAATTTTGAATCTTTAGAAGAATTCAACTGATACATCATCATACATTGAATTTTGTTTATGATTATTCAAATAATTTACTTTTTCCTATGTAATAAGAGGTGAGAAAATGAGAGTACAGATTTTCCCAAATAAGATCCATCATAAACCATTCAAATATTTTTTTTAAAAAAAATAGTGATAATAGAGTTAGTGTATTTTAATTTGAATTTAACTCATATGGTATTACTTTTTTTTAAGTTCTAATTAATAGATTTTAGATTGGAACTTCACTTGAGAAAAAAAAAACTAATCATTTATTATTGGAATCCTATATTATTATATTAGAAAATAATTAGTTTTTAATTTTCTATATTTTATTTTTTGTTTGAAAAAAAGAAATTTCTGTAAGAATTTAATTTAATTTCCTTAAAATGAAACTTTTTCTGTAAATCCAAGAAAAAGAAATTGATTGGATACCAAAAATTTCAACCTCTAACTGCGAGAGAGGTTGGTAGTTGCACCAATCCCTTCAACGATTCCACACTTCTCACTTCTCAGTTCCCATTCCCACCTACCACACCACACCCACTCTCACTGTCCCTTAAATCCTCTCCCTTTTCTCCCTCTAACCCATTTCTTTTCGATTCAAAGCCATGGTTTTCACGCCCGAGGATCAGATTCTTGTGGGTTTGGCCGTGGCTGTTGTGGCCATTGGTGTTGGTGCTTTCTACATCTACTCTTCCAAGAAGCCCAAAGGTTCAACCTTTTCTTGTGCCCACTTTCAAATTCTTATGATTCGTATCTTTCTTTCTTTTTTTTTTCCCCCTATTTGATTCCTTATTACGAGGATCTGGTTTCTGTTTATTTTTCAGTGATTTGTATATAGAATTTGATATTTCATCCGTTTCATTAAGCAAAACTAATAAATCAGCTTGCCCATTTGGTGTGTTGGTTGGATTCATAGATGTTTGATGTTTCGGTTGCTTTGTTATTCGTTTGTTCATATTTTAGATAAAGCTTGGATTGGATTGGATTGGAAGTGGTTTTTGCTTCTGAAATGCTTTTAATTGCACCAAGTGATCTTGCATGTTAATTAAAGGAAGCTTCCTTTGATGAAAATGTCACCTTAATCTTGTGGCAATTATAGTACCTGAAAAATAAGGATGTTTGAGTGAAATGACTCGGCATGAATGCATAGAAAATGGAAGTTCTCAATTGTTAACCTGTTTTACTTTAAACCAAGCTCTAGTACATTAATTCTAGAAAGTTGAATTGCTAATTACATGGAATGCCATTTATGTGTCATAGTGAAGGACTAAAGGGTTTGGTTTTATATTACTGATTATGAAATTAAAGATAAAGCTGAGACAAATTGAAGCCTGAGATTGTGTAGAACACAATTCCCTTACTCTTATGTGGCATGATTTCGTGCCCTTACCTTTCTTATATATCATTAATTTTAGTTCTTATTGTATATCATTGTTGTTCCCATGTTTCTAGTTTGCTTGGACCCTGAGAAGTTCAAGGAGTTCAAGCTTGTCAAGCGTCAACAACTGAGCCATAATGTGGCAAAGTTCACATTTGCGCTTCCAACACCGACTTCCGTTTTGGGTCTTCCAATTGGGCAACACATAAGTTGCAGGTTCTGTTGCATGATCTTGTTTCTTGTGTCTGTGTCCCTTTTGACTATTTATCTCTTCTTTGTTGTCATATTTTGAGAAAACGTTGCTTTTTTCTAACAGGGGTAAGGATGGCCAGGGCGAGGAGGTTATCAAACCATATACCCCTACTACTTTGGATTCAGATGTTGGACGTTTTGAGCTTGTTATTAAGGTATGTCAGAATTGATTGAATTAATTGTTATGCTATTTCTATTTATGTATATTAATCTTCATGTTCATTAATCTTTTAAATGTCTTTGAAATATGTCTTGATTAGATGTACCCACAAGGTAGAATGTCTCACCATTTCCGTGAGATGAAGGTCGGTGACTATCTTGCTGTAAAAGGACCCAAGGTAAATATTTCTATAAACATTTCTGTGCATTTTCTTTATGACAATGATGCATTATTCTCTTGGTTATTTGTAGTATTTATTTGGTATATATTTGAACCTTTTTTTTTTATTGATATAGTGGTGGATATCTTATTGAAAGAAGTCAAAGCTATCATTTTATTTGGCTAATAGCAATAGTAATAGTATTCAAGAGTTTCAATTGAAAAGTTGTTATTTAGGTATTTGAGCTTTTAGACATTATTTCTTCCAGGGACGTTTCAAGTACCAACCTGGCGAAGTTAGAGCCTTTGGGATGCTTGCTGGAGGATCCGGAATCACTCCAATGTTCCAGGTATCAAGATTGATGCTGCTCTTTTATTCATCATTAAGATGAAACCTTTTTTATTCAATTCTATGGATTATACTGATCTCTTTGCTTTTTTGCTGCTCAAGGTTGCTAGGGCTATATTAGAAAACCCACAAGACAAGACTAAGGTTCACCTTATCTACGCCAATGTGACATATGAGGACATTCTTTTGAAGGTAACTATCCTTTATCATTTTTGCTGAATACTATATTTTAACTTGTTTATTATATGGACCCACTTGTTTATTCAGTTGATGATCTGCTTGTATTGCCTTGTACCCAACTTATTTCATAAAATGATATGCTAGAATCAAATATATGAATCAGTTTGTTTGTTGTATCCAGTCGTAGAAACAGTGAACACTATTTTGTTATAGATGACTAAGAATTTTTATCATAATTCTTAGTTTCTTACCCTTCATCTCTTTTCTTTTTGTCAATACTATATTAGAATATTAAGTTTGTATAGCATAATGCATTACCCCTCTTATTGGCCAATTCCTGCATTTTGATTTGTCATTTAATGATTTAATTGAAACTCATGTTTGTGTGCAGGATGAACTTGATAGCCTTGTTGCTAACCATCCAGACCAGTTCAAGGTGTACTATGTCTTAAATCAGGTAAGCTGCGATAATGCGTAAATTCTGTTCTTGGCTGTTGCTTTTGCTTTATAATTGTCAATCAAGTAGCTTCACAATTTTTTATCTTGTCACAAAAAATGATAATTTGCCTACTAAATTTGATTAAAAACTACAAGCAACCAAGGTTGTCAAACTCGCGAGTTCAAGTAAACTCGTGGAGTCGAGGTAAACTCGACTTGTGAGTTAACTCGTAAACTCGTACGAGTTTACCTGTTAAAAAAATAATAATATATTGTACATAATCTGAAATATAAATATCGAAAATTAGAAATTTTCCGCTTCAAAACTCATAATAAACAACAATACTACACTAATATTACAATCAACAAGGTAGAACACAATCAACACTCAAGAGTCAGGATATAAATCAAGGCATCATATAATCACTAACAGATATAAAATAACATGAGTTGTAATAAGCTAAATTTAAATCCTCCAACAGTTTCATGGCATCAACATGAGGAGGTATTAATTAAGAAACAGGAGGATGAGGTACTCTGCCAATTGATGAACCAGTGCTTGACCCAACATTTCCAGACATTTTGTTCCTAAATATAAAACACCAAGTAACAACAATTTCAATTCAAATTTTGTTTCTTAAATTATGCACTGTAATGAGTAAGAACTACTGACCATAAATTAGATTAAACTCTAACTCTAACTATCTCTGACTCTCAATGTAAGAAATAAGATTAAAAGATTAAACTAAAATTTAGAAAAACAAATTACTAATTACTAATTACCTTGAATCAATTAATCTGTCACAAGAGTAGAAGTCAAGCTCGGAACAGGGGAAGCTGTTGGTTGAAGTCTGAAACAATCAAACAAACTCCACTGGCTATGATGCTTGTAGGCGGCATCACAACAGGACTACTAGACAGTGAGACGGGCGCACGAGAAGAGACCAGACGAAGACGAGCTCCACGGTCGACGGTGCAAAGAAGAACACAAGCAGAGGCTGCAGACGATGACAAGCTCAACGCAGTAAGCAAGGCTTGGATAGTTGGACCTTTGGACTGCACCATGCACGAGCAGTCGAGCACGACGGCGGCAGTAGGCGGTCGGCGGTCCCAAGTGAGCAGAGAAGAGATGGAGATTGTGAGTGAGTGAGAACGGCGCAAGAGGCAAAGAGACAAAGTGTTGTGTGTAACCCTAACTCACTCACTGACTCATGCTCAAAGCCTTTTTTTTTTTTAGTTGGGCCCAAAACGACGCCGTTTTGGCAAAATTAGGGTATTTTTTGGACTCGTTGACTCGTGAGTAAACTCGCGATTTTGACCGAGTTTATGCGAGTTCTGCCGAGTTTACTGACAACCGAGTTTACGACCGATCTGACTCGATTCCACTACCTAAACTCGTATACTTTACGAGTTAAAACTCGAGTTTAACAACCATGCAAGCAACAATTCAATATTTTTACCATAACTTGATGTTCAAAGCTTATATTCTACCGACGAGAAAAACTTCATTGGATCTTATCAAGAAAGAACTATCTTTCAAAAATGGGTAATTAAAAGTAATTTTGATGAAACTAATGGAACTAGGGCTCATATTTACGACTTTCTTAATCTACTTAACGATCAAACAGTTGAGATACATCCAAGGTTGTCAAACTCGCGAGTTTAAGTAAACTCGTAGAGCCAACGTAAACTCGACTCGCGAGTTAACTCGTAACTCGTACGAGTTTACCTATTATAAAAAAATAAAAATATATCATAAATAATCTCAAATCTAGGTATTCATAATTAAAAATTTTTAATTTTAAAGCACATGATAAGTTAAATTAGTTGTATATTTTTATGATTCAAGTGATAATTATCAATTATGCAATAAATAAAATAACATATAACATACAAGGTACAAATTTGGTGCAAATAATAGTGGATGTGAGTAAGTCAATAATTTTGTAATTCTAACTCTTAAAGGAAAAGTCTTCTTTTTTGGCAATATGCCGCTCTTTTGGGTAAAATTGGGTCAAATTTCAAACTCATTGACTCGCTCATAAACTCGTGAGTTCGAGCGAGTTTATGCGAGTTTACCTGAGTTTACACGAGTTCAGCTGAGTTTATTAGGATGCGAGTTTAGTGTCGAGTTGACTCAATTTTACTACCTAAACTCGTAAGAGTTTAAGAGTTAACACTAGAGTTTGACAACCATGGATACGTCTTAGTCTGACTTTTCAAACTGTTGAATGCATCACTGTTAGTGGATATTGTTCTAAGTTCATGGTATCCTAACTTTAGATAGCTGTTGCGATAAAAAAAAAAATTTTGGGTTGCAACAGAGCTGGTTCTTTGATATCATCTTAGTAGCTTTCCCCGGTGTGTCCGCACCCATCTAGCTATCTGCAATCTAACTTGATTATTGTATGATATGGCTAAAATTGATGATTCTATATGTTAAACATAGCACTCTAGATTACTCGATGTTATGATTAATGATCATCTGTTTTGATGTTATTTAATCTCCTTAGCCTCCTGAATCATGGAACGGCGGTGTTGGATTCGTCTCAAAAGAGATGATTCAAGCTCATTGCCCT
Organism: Stylosanthes scabra; assembly: GCA_036250425.1. Lineage (NCBI taxonomy): Eukaryota > Viridiplantae > Streptophyta > Magnoliopsida > Fabales > Fabaceae > Stylosanthes > Stylosanthes scabra. Next base: position 245,449 of record JASCZI010030224.1, read on the forward strand.
GCTCCAGCAAATGATATCAAGGTAATGATTTTAAGTTTCAACCCTGCAAAATGTTTCCTCTGTGCTTTAGATGTTATCATGTTTTGTTTTGCCTAATGTCATATATAAAGGGATGTTTATATTAAACCAAGTTACTCATATTCACCTACTATTTTGAGTGCTTGCTTGGAGTTCAATTTATGCACCGTTAATGGTAGATTTTTGGTTAAACAAATTTTACGGGATAGAATTAGACGTTTGGCCTCTATCTGGTAAGCTCGAGATCTTTCGGAAGGACTTCTCTCTTAGACTTATTGAGAGATTGGAAAGTGACACTTAACTGGTTCTGTTCGTTTTTGCTTTTGTAGCAGAATCTCTATCCCTCCATCTTCTTGGAACATTTTTCTACCGTGTTAAGCATGTTATTCTTTTGTTTAAAAAGAAAAACAAAAAAAAGGGTTTAGTTTAATCAATCATGTTACTTATGAAATTTCAGATGTTAAGATGTGGGCCACCACCAATGAACAAGGCCATGGCTGGTCACCTTGAAGCACTTGGATATGCTCCTGAATCACAGTTCCAGTTCTGAAGTGAGATGATAGCATTGATTTTTGGTGCCTTTAACACTCCATTTTTAATGGCTTTGGTTATTGAAGAAATAGACATCAAAATTTTCCCTTGGCTATGTAAAGCATTGTATCAACAGTGCTTCTATTTTTCATAGGAGTTAGAGTTAAAATCTGCAATCTGCAATAATTGATTCTCATTATGAAAATGAGATTGATACATTAACATATGTTAGATGAATTGCAAATTGAGTTAGACTATATTGTAGTTGTATTGACTGAAAATTTTTCATTGCTCGTTACCTAAGTTGAGTTGCATAGTTCTTTAAACTAAATTTCCTTTTTGTGTTGATGGTGGCCTTAGTGGTCTTTTTTAATTTAGGGTTAATTCTCGAAATAGTAAAAGATAGATATTATTTAGTAGGAAGGTATTATTTAAGTCTGAAAAAAGAAATGTATTATTACTTTTCTCTGTTAAATCATTGGAATTTGGGCTATGTCACTATAAATCTTAACTTGATGACTTCTAATTAAGCAACTAAGATCTAATACTTCTTTAAATAATCTTACATGCGGTGGTATTATTAATTTATTATTATTATTTGTTGGTACTTTAAAACTGTTCGGTTAGTCCGTGATTGACATACAATACATGTAGGCCATATCCATATAGTTAATATTAGATACACATGCTACTGTCCAATAAGTTTGGTTGGCTTAGTGATTAACTTACTAGTTTATTTAAAAAATATCAGCAGTTAGGAAAAATTATATATATATATATATATATATATATATATTGGTTAAAATATATAGTGGTTAATTTTCTTTATAAATAATATTTTCGATAGTTAATAGTAGATACAGTCAAATATAATCGAGTAATGCTAGATAGTCAACGTTAGGGGATCAATAGGAAGCTAGTGGGTGATAAAAAAAGAAAAAAAAAATGATATTGACTCCCTATTGACTCCCTAATATTAACTCTAATATAATCTATTTAGTTTACACATTCTTTACTTATTTTTTAGGATATATTACTATATTAATTCCTAATGTTTGAACTAAAAATAAAAAAAAAGCTCTTAAAATATTTTATTACAAACACCACTACCACTAATGATAGCCCAAAATGACCACCAATTTTAATTTTTAAGCCTATAAAAATAAGTTCATGTACCATATAAGTTGTATTTGTCTTCCCTATATTCAATTCAAGACCAGATGAAACTTGGAAGTCGTAAAATTTTGCCGTCCCATGATATTTGTCTTCACATAGGGACGGTCTTACCCAAAGTGTTAGTGGCTTAGTGCTACCATTAAAAAATTATTTATATAAAATAATACTAATAGCTACTACATTGAATTGAACCCATCATAAGCATTACACATAACAAATAACTAAACCAATTTAAAATTATTATTTATTTAAAAATTTCTCACATTATATTCCAATTAAATAACTAAATTTTAGAGTTAAATACAATTCCCTAACTTCTATTCTAAGTAAAAGTACCTACTTACTATTTGAGTATATTTTGAATTCAGCAGGTGATTATAAAATTTGCCTCATTAAATATTTTTCCATTGGATGAGGTGTTAGCACATGATTCAGTGTTGGAAATTACTTCCAGAAACATTAAAAAAAGTAGAAAAATAAATAAAAAAAAGGGAAATTAGTTCTTGAAAATTGAGAAGAAAGGAGGCAGAGTTTGGTGATGTAGTTGTTACTTGTTAGTTGTTTCCAAATTCCAATAGACACAAAATACTAAAATAATGGAGGAGACCTCTTAAGCTTAGTTAGTAGAACGCTTCCACAGTTAAGACCCTATTCCCACGCTTCCTCCTTCTTCTTCCATTTCCAAATCTTGAATCATATCACAAAAAAGAAAAAAGAAGAAGAACACACACACAACACAATCAGACAAAGATCTTCTCTGACCAAAATAACTACGAATTAAGGTAGTGTTCCTTTCAAGTGTTCTTTTTCAACTTGAATTTCAACCCTTTGAAGGGATTCAGACAATTTCAATGTGCAACCATGTTAACACACCATCCATATTCTTCTTATACTATGGTTATGGTTATGGCTATTTGTTATTTCAAATAGCACACTGAAATTAAACTTGTTTGGAATTGGAATGCTATTATTATAACAATGGCTGAGAGGAATGTGTCACAGTCACATTTCAAGGTTGTTTCTAGAAACTCCTTACTCTCCTTCTTTTCATTGATAACTATCTTGTTTATGATGTCATGGTTC
>JASCZI010030224.1:248266-261153 GCA_036250425.1 Stylosanthes scabra
CCGGTCCACCCGGCCGGAGGACAATCCTAACTCAATCGACCGCAGTTCGATGCCGGATTCCAATCAATTCTCCACCGTGAACACCGATTCTCCGTTCGGAAACCGAGCAATCCTAGGGGACAGCCAAGATTTAGAACCCAAGAAAATCCATGTCACTAAGAAACCATTGCCTAATGATGATGATGGCACAAATGATGATTCTGGAAAATGCAGCAGCAAACCAAGAACAGGTGGCAAGAAAAATGTCCTGAAAATTTTCATGTATGATTTGCCTTCTGAGTTTCACTTTGGACTATTGGATTGGAAAGAAGAACAAGGGAACAATGGTGTTTGGCCTGATATCAGAACAAAATTACCACATTACCCTGGTGGATTGAACTTGCAGCATAGCATAGAGTATTGGCTCACATTGGATCTTCTTGCTTCAGAGCAACTACCTGAATCCTCAGATTCTAGGACAGCAATCCGAGTTCATAACTCGAGCGAAGCGGATGTGATATTCGTGCCATTCTTCTCTTCTCTGAGCTACAATCGGTTCTCACGAACTGATCCGCACGAGAAGAGAAGCAATAACAAGGCACTTCAGGAGAAGCTTGTGAAGTTTGTGATGGAGCAAATGGAATGGAAGAGGTCAGGGGGAAGGGATCATGTGATCTTAGCACATCATCCGAATAGTATGTTGAATGCAAGGACTAAACTGTGGCCTGCTACATTCATACTTTCGGATTTCGGAAGGTATCCTCCAAACATTGCAAATGTTGAGAAAGATGTGATTGCACCTTACAAGCATGTTGTTGAATGCTATGAGAATGATTCATCTTCCTTTGGTAGCCGTACAACTCTGCTTTACTTCCAAGGAGCAATATATAGAAAAGATGTATGTTCTTTCTTCTTCTTCTTCTTTACTTCAGCTTCTTCATTTTGTTGTTTCCTTTTTGCTTTTAATAGAAGGGTTTGGATTTCTGATTCAGTTCTTATTTTACAAACTAAAGTCTAATCTTCTGATTTTTGCTTACTTCTTTAGTTAAACCAGAGTTAACTGTAAAGTGTAAACTACTATTTCCAATCAAGAAATATTTGATAGCAAATAATTCTAAGTCTATAAGAGATTAAATCAATTTGATACCCATCAAAGGTTAGATTAATATGACAAAACTTGCTAAAACTTTTGATAAAACTACCTAATCGAACTACTAAATAATTTTGTCCAACAAACTCACTTTTTATGGATACTAAATTTACATAATTCGTAGTTAAAATTGTCAAAGTTTAGATATTTTATACATAGAAATTTTAGTTTATTCTTATTAGATTCAATGATTTATGGTTTTGTCCTTCTAGAATTGTTCTTTGCATAGGTCAACTTTATACCCTATATTGATCATAATAAGTTGATTTGGATATAGGGTGATGCCATTAACTAATTGCACTTAGTATTGAAAACTTATGAATTCAAGAAAAAACTTTTAAGATGACAGATTTCATGCTTTCCATATACAAATAGAGGTATTGGCAATGGGCAATGGGCAATGGGTATGGTGGAATTGAAGTCAACTTAGAGTATAGTACATGGTAATTACCAAATAGATTTAAGTAACAAAAGTTTCATCTTAACTATGAACTATAGTGGGAAATACCGTACCTGTATTAGTGTACACATGCTTATGCAGCATAAAGGGTAGTACTGGACCCCTTATTATGAAAGATTAGCAACTACCCCCACTAATGAGCAGTCCTATGGTGGGTTTTTAATTTGATGCATTAAGATGGGACCTTTCTTCATATTGTAGTAAATGTCTGCTTCTGTGGTCCTCAATGCCTATTAAGTCATTGCATAATGTGTATATATACGATGATGGAAGTTTCTCCTAGCTAGCTAGTTCATTGTGTTAAAGAATTCACGAGATTCATACCAAAAAATTCTACCTATGTATGTACTAGGGAGTTTATTGTAGATAAGGTGATACTCAACTCAAGTACATATTACAAATGTGTAGAATATGCATAGACATATGATATTAAAACAATATTAAAAAGATTAAAAAAAATTAAAAGAAGACCTACAAGATGTACTCTTTTATTGTCGTTCTTTATTTTCAATAAATTTTGAAAATGTATCAGAGCAAATACTTTTAGATAAACATAAAAAGAGAAAATTAACAAAGAGATTCTAAAGAGTTAATATTTTTAAATTAAAATAGTAAAACTCACCTATGATAAAAGTTATAAATTTATTGGTAACTAATCTATTATTTTACTATTTTTTATTTGGAAGAGTTTTTCTATTACTATAACTTGATTATTTGATGTTACAATTTATTTATAAAAAAATTCCTTTTGATTCCACATCACTTTATAAGCACTTATTTATTTTTATTTATAGTTATCCATAACATTTTCAATTACATTTTTATTGTTTAGAAATTTGTAATTGAATTTATATATTAGATAAAAATTTCATATTAGGTCTTTACTCTAAAATATTACACAATTTATTTTATAACAAATTCTTTTTTTTTTGTTCTCAGGGAGGCCACGTTAGGCAAGAGCTATTTTACCTCTTAAAAGAGGAAAAGGACGTACACTTCTCCTTCGGCAGCGCCCAAAAGGGAGGAGTCAAGGACGCGGCGGCCGGCATGCGGTCGTCCAAATTCTGCCTCAACATAGCCGGCGACACGCCGTCCTCGAACCGCCTTTTCGACGCCATAGCAAGCCACTGTGTCCCGGTGATAATCAGCGACGAAATTGAACTTCCATACGAGGACGTTCTGGACTACACGGAGTTCTGCATATTCGTCCGCACGAGGGACGCTCTGAAGAAGAGGTTCCTGATAGATTTGATTAGGAGCATTAAGGAAGATGAGTGGAGCAGAATGTGGAAGAGGTTGAAGGAGGTTGAGAAGTTCTATGAGTTTCAGTTCCCTTCTAAGGAAGATGATGCTGTTCAAATGATTTGGCAGGCTGTGGCACGTAAGGCTTCTCTCATGAGGTTGAAAACTAACAAGTCTAGAAGATTCTATAGGTCTGTTTATGGTACTAATTTGGGGAACGTCAGGGCTAATTCAATGTCTACACCTAAAAATTTTTGGTGATTTTATAAATAATAATGTTTCTTCATTTCTTGTTTTTGGAATTACTGTTGTTTAGATTTGTTTTTTGTGTACATATTTATTAAGCAAATATACACAAAAATAATAAGTACATTCTATGATCCAATTTAGAATTCGATAGAAACTTGGTTTATCAGTGTTGTAGAATTAGAGTCCAGCAAGATTTTCATGCATCTTCTCCTGTTAAATCTTTCCTACAGTTTATGATCACTCTGCTTCAAGCTAAATTGTTACTGAGTGTGACTATTATTTATACACAATTTGGCTCCAAAATTATAGGTAATAGTGAAATTAGTCTTCATTTTTAAAATATTATAAATTAATTATATTTGTCCTTTCATTACTCCGTTATCCATTTTCGCTAATTGATGATGTAGATCAATTAGACTCTGACCAAATATATTTATGAAAATCCATCAAATTTAAAATAGATCATAAAATAATTTATAAAATATGAATATAGAACTTTATATGCCATAAATCCAACTACGTCTACATCGTTTATACTAAATATTGCTTTGAGCTTTGATATTAATATTTTTTAACAACTAAATATGCGTTCTTTACTTTGTTAATTAAAAATACTTTAAATTCACATGTCAATACTATTTGCTATATGAATAGTATATTTGAATTTTTTTCCCTACATATTGTAGGATGAATTAAATCTCATTTTAATTTTTTAAATTTACATGCTGTACTAAAATAATTTTTGAGATAATCAATTTGGATTGGTCTAATGGTTAGGTCACTAGTTCGTTTAGGTAAGTATTAGGGGTTCGGATTTCGCCTTGCGTATGGAGCAACTCGATGGCCAGCAACAAACCCTTAAATGAAGCTCAGATTCACAGAGGATTAATCTTTAACTCGTCGGGTTAGGAGATACATTGGGAAACCAAAATAGTCTTTAAGATTTCAATTGTACCATTTTGATATTCGAAATTGAAAAATCATACTGAATTAGTTTTCGACATCTCTTTCCATCTAATTTTTGCCAATTTTATGAGTGTAGTGACAACTGTCTTGCATGTTGGATAAAAAAAAATAATGTTTCATTTATGACGTTAAATCATCATTAAAAGCTGACATAATCTATTATTCAACCACTCCGGCCTCTATAACCATTCAATTTATGAGTCTTAATGAGTAATGACTATTTAGCACTATAAATAAATAAACGTCTTTGCATATTGTTCGACACGGATAACAATTGTTATTTTACTCACAAAATTAATTAGAATTTGATAAAAATAATATTAAAAACTAACTTGGTGTAATTTTTACAATCTCAAAAACTAAAATAGTACCATTGAAAATTCAAAAATTATTTAGATGCAATTCACAAATGTAAAGATAAAGGCTCTCTTGGATGATTGTACCCTTGTATCACTCGGCTTCACATTTAGGCGAATTAAAAAATTCCAATCACCCCCATTCACAAGTTAATTTTGTGTAAATTTTGCATTTTGCAGCAATATATAAATCCCTTTATTATTCCGTGGATTTTTTTTTTTTTGTTAAAAAAGAAATTTACAAAACCCATGTTAAATCTTAAATCCCAAAACATGAGCCGAGCTTGTTGCGGTGACTTCAACAACGATAATGGCGCTATCATCATCTCCATGCTTCTCTTCTTCCTATTCACCGCTCGCTCCAACTCCTCCTCCACCTTCACTCCCTCGTCACCCTCTTATTACCCTAAACTTCAAACCCAACCGTCCTGCCCGTAGCGCTTCTTCTCACCCCAAACTCAAAGCTTCCGTGGCTGCGCCGCCTCTCTTCTCCGCCACCACCAGACATGGCCTCGAAACTGTCAACATTGCTGAAGACGTCACCCAGGTTCGCCCTTCTCCACCAATTCCTCTTTTTCTTTTTAATTATCCCTTTACTTAAAATTAAGTTTGCTTTTCTGTTTGTGCAAATTTCAATAGTTTCAATATTAACACAAAATCTTAGGGTAGCTCAGGAATTCATAACTTGCAGTTGCAGCATAATAGGAGTTGATTCAACATGCTGAAATTCTGTGAAATTAGTTGCTACACTAATAATAATAATACTAATTGTTTTAGTGGTGGTAAAGATGATGAATGAATTACTGTTTAGATGTATTAATTTGGATAATGTTTTCTTTAATGCAAGCTAATGTAGTTGATTGGAAATACCCCAATGGTGTACCTCAATAAAGTTACACAAGGTTGTGTGGCAAATGTTGCTGCAAAACTTGAGTCTATGGAACTCTGCAGAAGTGTCAAGGACAGGTAATTGTTGTATTCATCACAATGTATATAGTGTACATGAAATAAGTATTTTAATTGCTTTATGCATCACTTTGACATTTTGTAATATGGTTTTTTTTGGACTGTTGGAATGGAGATACATCATGAACTAACATATGTTATTGTTTCAAAATCTCAGGATTGGCCTTAGTATGTTGTCTAATGCAGAAGAATTTGGAGATATTACTCCTGGGAAGGTATGTCGTGATAATTTTTTGCATATTGTTGATAGATTAACGCGATATTTGCTACTCCAGCTAGTTTTAAAACTTCATTAACTGCAAACTATGATGTAATTTTTCTTTTCCGAAGCTGAGGTTTGGATCTTCTATATTCAATAAATTTCTGATTATGTATTTCCACAGACTATTTTAGTTGAACCAACAACTGGAAATACAGGACTTGGCATTGCTTTTGTTGCAGCAACAAGAGGGTACAAACTTATAGTAACCATGCCTGCTTCCGTAAATATTGAAAGGAGAATCCTTTTGCGTGCATTTGGTGCAGAGATTGTTTTGACCAATGGAGAGAAGGGATTGAAAGGGGCAGTTGAAAAAGCTGAAGAAATTGTTCAAAGGACACCCAATGCTTACATGTTTAGACAGTTTGATAACATGAATAACACAAAGGTTTAATTCTAAACTCTCAGATATATGACCTTTGCCTGGATAGCTACTGTTCTAAATTATTTGGTGGTTTTCTGAAATTAAGATACTTGTTATTGAGATTTATGTGCACAAATTACAGATCCACTTCGAAACTACAGGGCCAGAGATATGGGAGGATACCATTGGTAATATTGATGTATTGGTTGCCGGTATTGGAACGGGTGGCACCATAACTGGCACTGGACGTTACCTGAAAATGATGAACACAAACATAAAGGTTCAATTACTTCCTTGAATGTAATTAGTTGTTAATACAAATTAATGATACACTTATTGTGCTTGTGGCGGTGACTTCCACTTTAAACTAACATTAGGTCCTGACTCCTGAATTCCAATTTCATATTGTTTGGTTAAACCATAAATTCTGGTTATGTTTCCAAATAAGACTTGAATTGTTTGCAATGGTGATATGTATAGACAATTGTGCCATATAGTTAATCCGCTTCTTGCATTTAACAGTGCCATTGACTCTTTATCTGTTCCATCATCTGAAGCCTATAATTACAGTATGCTTTATTTTGTCTATCTTAGGTGATTGGTGTGGAACCTGCTGACAGAAGTATAATCTCGGGAGACAATCCAGGTATGTATCTTTTGCAAAGTTTGTAAATGCACTCTTTTCTTTTTTCCCATTGCTTTGCCTCTTGATGTTCATTTCAAGCGATTGATTCTCTTCTCAGGTATTGATTGTATTTCGGTTTTTTCTGCAGGTTTCATGCCCAACATTTTGGATATCAAATTGCTTGATGAAGTTATCAAGGTAAATGAAAATATCATTCCTCCTGAGTTTTATACTTGCATTTTTATTTTTATTCACTGTAACATCCTTACTAATTCTTTTCTGCTTTGGCATTTCTATACTGAAGAACAAACTTTATGATTTTCTTAATTTCGGTGGATATAGAGTTTCAATTGTGAAACAACTACTGAATTTTATTTTGTTTTGTTTTTCTTTCCTGGAGTGTCATCCACTTATAACTTTCTAGTTACTAGCATTTTGTTTGTTTTGGTATGCAGTCCTTTTTAGCCGACCCCACCTAGTGGGACAAGGCTTTGTTGTTGTTGTGGTATGCAGTCCTTTTATTTTAAATTCTTAGTAACTTTCTTAAGTAGATTATTTTGCACAAACTAACTTGCCATATGAGGACACAGGTTACAAATGTAGAAGCTATTGAAATGGCTAGGAGATTAGCATTGGAAGAAGGTTTGCTGGTAAGTTATAATTTAAAGTATTTTTTAAACCATTATGTTTGTAGCCCTGTTTGAAGTTTCTACCAAGAAGGTTCTAGCATTTATTTCTCTGTTCTGCATATAAACTGAAGCAGTTATTTTGTATTTAGTTTTATTTATGTATTTTTTAAGTGTTTATAAGTCTAAATTCTAGATGTAGAATTTGCTTTAGTTATTGGTTTTCTTTGGATTAGCATGTTGCTGGATATTGCAACGTTTACAAAGAATTATGTTTTTCTGGATTTTATAACGTTCATTATAATTCTTTCAAATTTCTTTCTAGGTTGGAATTTCTTCAGGAGCAGCAGCTGCAGCTGCCATAAGTTTGGCAAGACGGCCAGAGAATTCTGGAAAACTTATCGTAGTGAGTTCATTTTGTCTTAAAATATTTTGGCTATCTTTATATTTTCGTCATTGCAAATGCTATGCAGTATTCAAATTTTGCATATATGAATTTTTACTATGTAAAAGTGTAGAAGGAAACAACTTAAGGATCAAGCTTTAAGCCAATTTCCACCCGAAAATGCTGCCGGGAACTGCCTGCTCTCCCAACCAACCTCCTTATGTATTTCCTGAGATGTCCCCTCTCACTTACATTACATGCTCCATTTTGATAACTTCCTCCTATTTTCCCCTTACTCTTTCTTAACCTTGTTTTTTTGATTTGGTATTCAGTATTCACTCTTTCCTTTTTTTTTTTTTGGTGTGAAGTATTCACTCTTTCATAACCTCAATCCCCATTTTTAGATCCCTGCAGCCCATTGGGTTGCAATTGTGGCCCAATCGTCAACTTCCCAGCCCTTATAGAGTATACATTGTTAAGGGTCTATGCATCACTTCTAACATTGGTGTGTGTTTGGGTGTAGCAAACAAAAGAAAAGAACAAACAAGCAAAAATTGGTGTTTGGTTACTGGTTAGGGATTAAATTGGAGGGTGAAATTAGAGGAATGTTATATACACTTATTTTTTTGCAATAAAAGTGACTGATAAAAAGTGAAAGGGAAAAAAAGTCTTTTATACTATAAAAAGGTGTACAAAGGACGTGCGCATGAAATTATATTGATGAGCATGAGCTGTGAGCTCCATGTCTGTTCATCCATAAAAATTTACCCCATACTTCTACCTTTCTTAACCTAACATTCAAACATTCTCCGATACTAATAGGAAAAAAAGAAAGCATTTTGAAATTTTGCCAATACAACTAATAGATATTATGCATAGAGACAACTGACTCTGTTTTTATTGCCTATATTTAGATTGAGTTGTAGAATTCACTTTATAGTCTATTTGCTCTCAACGTGTCTGTAATTGGAATTGGATCATTATGGCTCCTTTGAAAAGCCCATTATTTTTCTCTCTACAGGGCCCTGATTAGGTTGTTAACATGTTGATTATATATGTATATTTTTTGTATTCTTTATCTTCATGGCTTTGTAATTAGATAATTATGACTTCTTGCAAAGTTAACCTCTTCCTGTAAATATCTCTCTTTAGTTATGCCTTAAACATAAAAATGCATGACTGTATATGGTGCATTTTACTATATTCCATGAGAAACAAAGAAAGTATTCTGTTATTAACAATAATGCTTTCCTGATTTTCCATAATTGAAGGTCATTTTCCCTAGTTTTGGTGAGAGATACATTTCCAGTCCTCTCTTCCATTCTATCTATGAAGAAGTTCAGAAACTGTAATAATGACCATTAAAGCTGTGGACACTAGGACTTGCCTTTTTGATATTGAAGTTGTTTACATGCCACCATTCAAGAAACTAGCTGCCTTACCCCTAATGCTTTGTATAGGTATAACCTTATAATCACATATTCTTTTTTCTTAATCAATTTATTAATCACACATTAACAGTGATATTTTTTTATTATTTTCATCTTTTGAATGATTGCATCAGATGACCAATTTGAATGAGGCAGAGTTCTTGGAGGTAAAGCTCAAACAGGAAGATGCATGGCCTAATTTGATGGGCTATGCTTTTTTTTTTTTGTTAATCCTATTACCATTCACGTTTCCTTCATATATTGGCTTTATTTTCGTATCATTTTTTTTTTGGCTTGGCCCTGTCATGTATGATGTATATTAGAAATATATTGATGCTCAATACCAAAAAAAAAAAAAAAAAGAAATATATTGATGCTGGTGCATGTACAATTAATATGTTAAAGAGTATCGATCAATTGTAACAAAGCAATACAATTGTTTTGGATAGAGAATCTAAAATTAGAACAGAAGCTATGAGAAAGTTACTTAGCTTTGCTGACTTACTTAAATAGTCATACATCAAATTTATATGAAAATGATAATTGATGGGGAAACAACATATAATAATCATGAAATCAATTCTAAAAGGAGGTGGTTAAGCTAATCATCATCATGAAAAATTCTAGTTTTTGTATTCACCTAATCTTTGATAATATCAGTAATCTCTCCAACATGAGGTAGCAGCAGTAACACATGGAGATGGAAATGGGTACTTTGGATGGGTTATTTCTAGGTCCCATAATAATGGAGGAACAGAAGGCAACTACACAAATGAAAATAGTGAATACCCATTTAAAATTCCCTTCTATTTTTGTCCACTTTTCTTTACTTACTACTTTTTGGCATGACTTGCAAGTAATAATGTTACAAGGTTTAAATAAACACTTAGCTTGCATAGCAGAATCTTTTATTATCTCTGAAACTGACATTTGTCTCTCTCATACTCATAGCAATATAGTAGCATGGTTCCAATAAAATAAATAAATAATTGTGTTCTCCATCACGTTTTTAAGGAATCGCCACTCCTTTTCTTCCATCACTGGTCCATATGTTTAGCCTAATTTTGAAGGCCAATTAATGCTGTGGACTTAAACCACTTCTTTTTCCACATTATGGCATCGATGTTGATTTACATTTACAATGTTCAGAGAGAGAAAGATAAATAAGACAAAATTAAAGAAGAATTTGATTTTTTTTTCTTATAAAAAATAATGGTATTTGTATACTTAAATTAGTGTCTACTTAAAACACTATCTTAAATAAATTGATAAAGATGAGATAGGTAAAATAAAGGGATGGGCCACATTTATTCTTTCTTAACTTTCAATAGGTAATTTAATATCGTAAGACTAATTTTTCTAACCTGTTGACATAGTTAGAAATATTAAGGAATTTGATAACGAAGATGACTTTGAGTCTGATTATTCAATTCCACCTCTTTTGATGCTCGATTTTGGGACCTTAAAAAACCGCCATCTAATTAATAGTTATAAATTAAATGTGCAAAAATACAATATCAATTTAAATGTAAAAAATACTATTTTTAAAAAAAAATAAAAGAGGGGGCGTATAGAGCCTAATCTTTTATTGCATGAATAGGACAAATCTTAAATTGCATTGAAGGCAGTGGGATCACATAGCAATCCAGCCAATAACAATGATTTAGTATCTTGTCTGTTGTAAATTTTCCCACATAACTCAGTTGTTTATATAGGTATAAACTTAGAGAAAATCAGTTATTCCATCCGTTGCAGAATTTCTATAGGTTGATTTTAATTATAAAATATTTTATAATTAAAATTAATTTAAAATTAATAAATAAAAATATTAAAATAGCTGATATCATGAAATATTTGACACGTTTCTAAAATTATAATCATAAAAAATCATCAATTCTATTATTTTTATAAGGATATGTTGAAAGTAATAATAAAAATTATTAAATGATGATATATTTAATTGAATTATCTAATGATTATTTTTTCCCGTAGCCTTATCTAAGAATGAAGATATTAAGAAAAAAAGAACAATAATTTCCTAGCCTCTAAGAATTTTTTAATTGAATACTTTAGCTCTAAACAAAAATTAATAATCAAATTAGTTTTTAAATTTTTATTTCGTTGAACAAATTAGTCTCTATATCAAACTTTAGTAAAAAATTAAATATATATTACTCTCTATCAGTATTTAATATAAAGATATAATAGCTTTTGTAAAGAAATTTAAAATTAGCCCCTCTATAAAGATGAATAATTTGATATAAAATTATTTAACAAAATAAAAATTTAATGACTGATTTGGTGATTAAAATTTATTATTAAAAACTAAAATATTCTACTATAAATTTTTTAAGAACTAAATTCAACATTACTTTAGATGAAGAGCTTCACAATTCACATATAGCATCTTAGCCTCATTTTTTTTAATTTTAATTTTTATTTTATTTTTCCTTGTGGTCCCAATTATGTGTCTTATACTAAAGGGAAGCTAAGGGCCTAGTCAGGAAGATCATGACAAGTGTGGGGGTGCTCTTATCTCACATGAGATGAGAGCCATGCAATGCTTATTAGTTAGGTACAAAATTATAGTAGTAAACATTATTATTTAATGTGGCTAACGAGTGTAATGGGTTTAATTACACCATTAATACCAACCTCATTTAATTAAGTAGGTTAACACAATTTAAACTAGTGTTTGAATTATGTTTATGAAAAACGTTATAAGGTTAGATATGGGGTATTTTATACGTTAAGATAATTTAATATTATAGATTTGAATTGGGATCAATGTCATCTTCTCATTATTCAACTATAGACTAAATTTTGAAAATTAGTTCTTCAAATTAAAGATACACATGACGTACATTAATTTAGTTCTTAAAAGATTTCGGACACCAAATTTAGTCCATGAAAAACATATGTATATGGCCTTATTTTAGTTTATAAAAGATTTATATCTAGTAATTTAATAATCCTTAAAAAAATATATGTAAAACATCCGTTTAATCTTTAAATAATGTATAAATGTTTATACATGTGAAACATCCATTTAATATATATATATATATATATATATATATATATATATATGGGCAAGTTACCCATATAATCTATCCTTATTCCAATATTATCAAATTACACTAAAACTAAAAAAATGATCAGATTGCTCTAAAACTAAGTTTTTATAAAATTCGCGGCACCTGCCACGGATTCAAGTTTTAAAATTTTAAAGAATCCGTGGCAGGGTGCCAAGAATTCTGACCAACATGCATGAAAACTGGATCCTTGGTAGAGTGCCACGGATCCTTAACAAATCTGAGTTTATTTTTTTAAAAAACTTAATTGTTTCTATTTTTTTAGGTTTTAACCTTTTTTATATCAAATCTAATTTAAAATAAATTTTTCATACATTCAAAATAAATTATTTTACCAATTCATTTTTTTTTATCATTTTAATCAAAGTGAGTATTGAAATCCATCATGGTTAACAATAACTACATATTTATATGGATGATATCTACTATGATTTTTGCCAACAATAATACTAAGAAGAAAAATAAATTATTTACCAAAACATATATTGAATCTAGAGCAATAAAAAATGAGAATAATATATTACATAAACTATATTTATCAAAATATATATGTCAAAATAATTACATAACTATAAATTAACAAAGGTTTATCAAACATAATTAACAAATGTTTATCAATTAACAATTTCTAAAAATTTATCGAATTGATGAGAATAATATATTACGGCTATAAATTTATAAATTTTTAAAAATATTGATGTATTTTTTATGAAGCTAATAGGTTGTTATAGTCAT
>JASCZI010030224.1:261163-271747 GCA_036250425.1 Stylosanthes scabra
TTTGAATATATAATATTTAATGTATTTAATTTATTAGGATAGTTGATTCATGTATAATATAAAAATACAAATAGGAATAGGTATAACAAAAAGTATATAATTTTTCATGTCATTAATCATCATATATTTATTGATTATACAAATTATTATAAAATATATATTTTTTAAAACATTAGAGCCAAGAAACTCAGAAAATGATTTATAGAATCCATTGAAGTCTGCCACGGATCTCATTTAGAGTCAAGAAACTCAAAATCTGTGGTAGGGTAACACGGATTCAGTGTATTTTGGAATCGAATCCATGAAATCCATGGCAGCCTGCCACGGATTCTATAGAAATAGCAAACAGAGCAATTTGATTATTTTTCTAATTTCAGAGTAATCTAGTAATATTGATTTCTACTTAGAGTAATGAGGTAACTTGCCCTATATATAACAACGAATCTCTAATTACCGGGAAATATATTAGCGGTTATTTTTATTACCACTGAAATAAAAAATTAATAGCCGCTAAAAATGATTTTTCTAATAGCGAATTACCTGAGGTCAAATTTATGATTTTTCCAAAACTAATAACATTACACAATACATCATCATGGATTTTGACACATCTATGCATATATAAGAAAGCAAAAAATCTATGTTATTCATCAAGCTAAGTGACATTAAAACATATCTAAAGTAAAAATAATCCATTGAGATTTTGTTGGCTATGATGGAAACTAAATATGTGAGAAAATGAGCCACCATCATCATTATGCCTTTCATCTTTTTTTTTTTTTGATCGTTTATGCCTTTCATCTTTGCTAAAAGTGGGTTTGATCATCACATTTCAACTTTTCAGTTTCAGAAACTATTTACCTGCGGCTACATGGATGGTAGACAAATTTTCAAATGGAAAATGCTAAAAGATCAATATTTTTTTATGAATAAATTAAAGTTTTTTTTTAAATAATAAGAATTTAGCTAGAATTTGTTAAATTTCCACATTTGTTAAACAAGTTGAATATTATTGCATATGCTACACATTTATCCAAAAATTTTAAGAGCTCATAATAGTATGCCAACTTATTGCGACGAAAAAGTTCTCTGTAGCTTGCATTATGTTTGTTCATGTCTTCAATGGAGTAGTGATGTATATGTTGACTTTTTTTCTTATTCTTTTATTAAAAATAAATAAATGAAATATATATATATATGTTCAAGTTGTATATACGTCCTCTTTTTTTTTTTAAAAAAAAAGATTATTTTAGGGTTGAATGTTGGCTAGCTCTTACATAAAACAAATAAAGAAATTAAACTTATATAGTGTCGGAATAACTTGAACTCTTAATTATATTATAAGATGATATTCCTTTACTTGAATAAACCTCTTAATATTAGAATTTAGCAGTGAAATGTTGTTATACGTAAACTAAAAAAAAAAAACTATATACAGTCAGTCATCCATTATAAATATTAATTATTATGGGATGAAATGTTAATAAACCCAGTTAAACAAAACCAAAAATATATACACTAATAATAGAGAGAAACTGTAATATTAATACATATAATACCTCATTTGAAAATTAAAAATGTTGATAATCTTAAAGACACACACATATATATAGATACAATAGTGGGAAGCAGATCTCTCAGATCTGAATCTTGAATCTCATTATCTGTAGAAGCATGTCATGATGAACGAAATCATCGTACAAGAAGTTCAATCTTTCTGTATGACAGAGACTAGCACTTCATCCTATGTCATCCGAAATTCACATCACTTTTCACATGGATATATATATACTTGTTGGGTGGTTAAATTATGAGTCTAAAGTACACCAAGGTTTAAAACTTTGCTATAAATATAATCATTTTAAAAAATTTTTTTTAAAAGATTTTGTGTAAATGTGAAGTTTTGGCCGCCATTTTTAAATGTCAATTTTTATGTGTTTAATTAATTAATTCTTATAAAAATTTTAATATTCTTATAAATTAGTGGTGCTCTAAACCTTATAACCGATGATGGAAAGATATTAAATAACTTTAAAATATATATATTATAGAATCGACGGTGATGGGCATTAGAGTTTTTATACACCATGGTGTATCGAAAATGCTTCATATATATATATAAGTTCATGTATTTGACATTTATAGTTAGTCATTTATTATTTAATATTTTTTAATTTATTCTATGATAATTAAAGAATATAAAAATAAAGTAACTTTATACTCTTTTAGACTGATTTTCTATGTTTTGCTAAACATTTTTTAAAAAAAATATAGTACATTAATTTTATTAAGAAGAGATATAAATAGGCATATGAAAACAACATTATATTTTCATTTAGGAGAGAGGGGGGAAAAAGATAGGAGAAATTAAAAAAATGGAACCCCACAATTTGCATTACCCATAAAAGTAGGCAATGAAGAGAAAAAAAGGATGTGGCCTATAAGCTGGGCATATTTCATCTAAAACATAAATGATCCAACACTTCTCTACCATAGCCCTACATTTTCATTTAATTGCCGTTACAACTTCTGTTTTCACTTTTTTATTTTACTTTTATGAATACCTCACATGCTTTCTCTGTCCTTGAAGGAGTTTCACAGGATGATCATACCGAATTATTATTTCCATACCCCAACTTTTTCTGGAAAAAGACTCTAATAATTTAACCACTCCTACATACATGTGATAGTAACATATATATATATATAGTGATTAAATACTTTGGGGGTGGAAAATACACAATGCAATAAGGATACATGAATAGTGTCATTTAGGTAAATATTTTTGGCTTTCATCCAGTAATATTCTCTTAACTTGTATTCTTAAGTCAAAATTTAATTTATCTACAATTTTAAAATGATATTTCATTTGAGGATAAATTATTAAGGTTTTGAAAAAAATGGATAATTTTGACTTATTGTATCATTGCAGAGTAATTTCATACGTATATTAAATCACATGACATCATATTAAAAAAAGTAACTATTTTAATTTTTATATTGACTGTGTAAATAATAAATAAAAAAATAAATTATTGTATAAAATATTTTATAATATCATTAATACATCAAACTTAAGTTCTTGGAAAAATAGGTAGAATTTTCTAAAGTTTTTAATACATTAAATGTATTACAAATTTAATTTTTAATATTGAGACTAATAAATTTTGTATTAATATTAGTATATATATATTACTAAAGATACGTTAACATTGAAAGAGATGCTCAAATCTAAAACTTTTATTGAGTAAAGAAAATAAATATCATTTGAACTACAGCTACAGCTAGATAACTTTAGCAGTATATACCCTTTTATTAATATTAAAGAATTAGTAGCATATATTGGAGTATATTTTGTTTGAAAAGAAAATAAGTATTATAGAAAATGAATAAATGATGCACCTCAGCTCTAGTTGTCCACTGCCAATCAAAAGATGCCGCATTAAGTCCCAAAGCTGCTGCATTTAATATACTCTAAAAGTCAAGGTAGGCTATCCACAAATTTTAACATCAAATTATTGCTCTTATTATTATTGTCATTATATCAATCCCTATTCAATATTCATTTATTGTTTTTTAGCATTATTATTATACTATAATATGCTTTATCTCAAAATTAAAAGATGAGCTCAAATAAATAAATTAAAAGAAATTGCAAGATGTGGCAGAATATGATTGGTCCAGCATTTTGCCCTTTGAGAGTTGCTAGCTAGCTATGAAGTATGAACACATACAAAAGCAAATATATATAGCATAGTCCAACCCAAATTCTATGTTGCATCCTGTGAAATTTAATTAGATTAGATATATGTGCATATATGGTATGGTATCCATGAGAATAACAATGGTGGCCAGCTTCTCACACCGAAAGGTAAAAGGAATATCACATGCTTCCAATACCAAAATTTTTCCAAATTTGAAAAAAACAATAAAATTAAAATAAGAAAAATGGACTTTGAAAGCATATCTATATACCTTATTTTTCTAGCAAGACTTTCGTGACAGCATAATGTTTTTCTCATATACAGCTATTTTTTCCATTTTAGCTAGCCAAGGTTATTTAATTTTATGCAATATATATATAGTATCATTCATATTAGAGAATTATTTTTATGAAAATGACTCATACGTTAAAAATTAGTTATCAAATTAATTATTATGTATTTATAAATGTAAATATTATTTAATTTATTTTTAACGTATATTTTATATTTAATGTATATTTAGTAACTATTTTTTATATACACATAATATATTTTTAATTATAAAGTTAGTAAAAATAAAAATTGTTACTATTTGTTTTTTTCAAAAGCACAATCTTTACTCTTTAGCTAATCTCCACAATAATACTTTTCATATTATGATATACATAAATGACATTATTCCCCATCTCACACATGATGAAAATAGAAAGAAATAAAAAAGTGATGGTTTTTTAATTTCATGGATCTTAATGAAAATTAGAGTAGAGCTTGAGTCTTACGATCAAGATACTTTTGGTGGCATTAGTCTCTGATCTTTTGCCCATCATTTCATTTTTGGCCATTTATTGTTGCTAATATGATCTATTATTGTGTCAAATTCATGAGCCTTTTTCCCTAAATTATTGGTGTGACCGAAATTGATAAACAAATCTCATGCTTTGTTTTTGTGCATTTGATTTATATAGTAATAATCAATAATTTAACTAAATGATTTAGCCTAACAATTCAAAAGTTAGCCAATAAAGAGTTCCATGGCGACGATAACAAAGAATTTAATTTAATTTTTTTTTTATTTTTTATGTCCATTAACTTGCACACTTGGACACCATAGTCACGTCATATCTTTCTCCTCTATACGGTATCAATTATTGATGAGATTTATTTATTAGAGTACCAAAAAACTAATTTGATTCACTATAATATAATTCTTTTAAAAGTATTTAACATTTATATATTTATAGTAATGTAAAAAACTATATATTATAGAAATTAGTTTGAAAAAATTGATTTTTAAAAATTATTTTAAACTTAAAGTTCTAACTTCATGGAATGCTATAATGTTTTTTTTTATCTTCTTCTTTTTAACCTTTTACCACTAAAGTAAGAACATACAAGAACTTTTTTTTTATTATTATATATGCTACTTAATTATTTTTTTTTAGAGTGATAATACATTCTGCATAAATAATAATTGAAATTAAATGGCTTTGTAATAAAGACACTGCTGTTCATTATTTTTCTTCCATTTTTTCCGGTAACTTGTTAAGTACATACACACTTCACTGTACAGCATTAATCATCAGAAGTAAACAAAATAAATTAAAATCACCACCAAAAAAAAAAAAATTAAAACAGCATAATTAGGTTAGCAACTAGTACTGTTTTGAAGTGTTTCTTGATGCAAATATTCCAGAATATCATTCATAATTTGAGTCGGCACCCATGAAAGTTTCTCAAGTCTTCTAAATTAAAGTTAATAATAATAATAATAAACTTTATTTTCAACTTTTCTACAAAGGAATTAAAGATTAACATGCAATAAGATAAGCAAATCAACTACTACTTATTAATGCAAACAATTAATTAATTAAAAGCAAATTCATCATCTTGAAATTAAACAGCAGATTACAAAGTTGAATAAAAGAGATCCTAACTTCTCAGAATCTCCGATTAACACATCTAATAATAACAGTAATAATAATAGCATATATATATATATAAAAAGAAAAATAAAATAAAAAAAAAAGATAGATTTAGTTTTACCCTAGTCAGAAAGATCAAAGATTTTTCAAATTTTTCTCTTCATTCTTTTCTTTCTCCACTTCTTCTTCCTCCTCTTTCTTCTTCCTTCCACTGTCATATAATAATTATTCTCCTTTGAAATTATTAATGTAACATCACACCATATCCCAAACTTAGGGATTGGTGTAACTTGTTCTTTTTCTTCTTTGGACTATTATAATAATTTCCATGTTAATATTAGAACATAGGGGATAACTCCATGATCTCTTCATCACCATGACCAACATTCTCATCCAATAGCCACTTCTCAAGGAATGACAATGGTGGAGGATTCTCATTATTATTATTATTATTATCCCTATTATTGATATTCTTCTTCTTCTTCTCCTCTTCATTATTGTCATCTTCATCTTCTTCTTCTTCCTCAATTTCATGATGATTTTGTTGAGCAAAAGCAGTAGCAGCAGCTTCTGATGAAGAACACTTGTGATTGTTATTATGAGGCATGGAATCACAAGTAGATTTGTCCCAGCAAGAGCCAGTGTTGAGATTCTCAAAGGAAAGAATAGATTCAAACTCTTCATGAGACACATTATGATCATTCTGATGATGATGATGATGATGAAGCTCAAGATTCAAAGCAGGCATAGAAACAGACTTAACAAGCAGTACCTCCTTATCATCATCATCATTATTATCATTGTTGTTGTTGTTGTTGTTTTCTTCATGATTTGATGATGGTTTGATGATGAATGGAGACGGTGATGAAGAAGAAGATGGTTTTGGAGAAGTTCTCATCCAACCTTCTAAGAGCCTTGAGATGTTCTCAGTGCTTGAAGCGTAAGTGGTGATCGACGAAGACTGAGACTGAGACTGGGACTGAGACTGAGACCGAGAAGACCTATTGTTGTTATTATCGCTGTTGTTGATATGATCTGATGATGAAATTGTTCTGTCACTGAAGCTCTTAGATGATGGAAGATAGTCTGAAGATGATGGTTGTTGTTGAAGGTGGGAAGAAGAATCCATGGAAGTTGCTGCTGCTTGTTGTTGGAATTTCTTGAGCTTCTTCTTAAGATGTGTGTTCCAATAATTCTTTATATCATTGTCTGTTCTTTGTGGAAGGTATGAAGCTATGGCTGCCCATCTATTATTATATAATTATTTTATATATACAACAAACAAATTATACATCAAAATTAAGTAATTAATTCTTTTTTATATATTTAAATGAATTACTTGTGTTATGTGGGAGAATATTACTTGTTACCAAGAAGAGCTTGCAAGTGAATAATCATGCCTTCTTCATGGGGAGTGAAGTTTCCTCTCTTGATTCCTGGCCTTAGATAATTTGTCCATCTTAGCCTACAACTTTTGCTGCATCTTGATAACCCTTTTCAACAGATCATAACATTCTTTCTTTCATTATAATTCTTCAAAATCAACATTTCATGTGAAATAATTGACAAAATAAATTAAATATATCTGATTTAACAGAAATTTTGTAATTTTAAGAATTAAATCGAGGAGATAGAAATTGATGAAGTTGGTTATGATGAGGGAGTGAAATGAAATAAAAATAAATAATTACCAGTGTTAGTAGGGACTGATCTCCAATTTCCAGGACCATGTTCTTGGATGTAAGATACAAGGATGATATCTTCCTCAGGTGTCCATGGACCTTTCTTGATTCCAACTTTGTCACAGCATGGAGGTCTTCCCATCTTCTTCTTCTTCTTCAAACACTAATCTCACTCACTCACTCACTGATCACTCACCACTCTCTTTTATGATAAAATAAAATAAAAAACTTTGTATATATGCTACTACTGGTTTTTAGAATAAGAGAGGAGAATACAAGAGAGAGAGCTTTCAAATAGTACCAATGCATGTGAATGCTTTATATATACTGGATGACTTTAAAATAAAAACACTATAATGTGGCACCCAAATTAAATTGCTCTTTATTTTTTACACACTCACACATCTACCATGCCCTTCCTCTCCTACCTAACTCTTTTACTATCCCTTAATTTCTATACATATATATATATATATATTTATAATTTATTATAATAATATTTGAAAAACCAAAGTCAGCGAGGAGTTTCAATTTTCAACATATATATTAATTAAATTAATTATCTTCTTTTTTTATTTTATTTTATGGGTCACGTGGCACCATGGCTTGTGTCAACAAAGCTAAGAAGAAAGTGAATAGTATATTATATTATTATTTTTTTTGTAGTGTTTTGCTTGGGTCATTTGATGTATATCTCTTTAGCAAGCTAATAAGCATCAGTCACCAATATAATCCCCAAATTAAATTTATACATGAGACTTTGGTAAGCATCTAATGAATTGAAAAGATGGGGATAGATGGATGCATGCAAGGGTATACTTTTCTTCTAATCTTATTAATTAATATTGTTATTCATTTAATTTATTAAAATTAAATGGGACATCTCTAATAATTATTAACCGAACGAAAAATTTGAAAGCAAGAATTGACATTATTATTTTCCAAATGAATAATAATATATAGTCCAAGAAAAGAAAAGAAGAAAAAGAATATTTCCATGGTTATTATTACTTTTTTTTTCTTCTTTCTAATTTGTAGTTATTTTGGGTTCCCAAATAGAAACAAGAAAAGTGAATGTTTGGGAGTAGTCCTGCCAAATTTAGAAGAGTGGTAACAATTAATGAAATTTTTCACAGAAGAGAACAGAAAATACCATAAAGATGAGGTGAGATTGGGTGATTTCAGTAAGGGTTGCTGCTAGCTTTTGGGGGAATGTTTACATAATTATGTTGAATATAATTTGAACAAGTAGTAATAAGGAGAAGATGAATAGTGATTTATGGTCACTATATATATTACACTAGTCTGTGTTACCGTGCAGAATAATTAACAATTTACTTTGTACTTTTTTTTCCAAAAGAAATTATTATTATTCAACCATGGATCATGGTTATTACTATATATTGTACATGCGTATCGAAAAGGTTGTTAAGCTCGTGATAAACCAACTACTCGATATGTCAATATTTTTTATTTTTCTTTTAAAGTTACCAGTAAAGAGAACTTTTGGTCTACCTAGGAAATTAAATTTAGGAATACTATGCAATTTTATTTAAATTGATTTTTCTTTTATCGGTTGTAAAATATTTGTAAGGCATCCGGTCTTATATAAGCAGGTAAATAACCCTAAACTCTTATCTTTTATTATCGATTATTATAAGATAATTTTTAATTTTAATTTTTTCTTATAAGATAAATGCTACGAAATTAACAATAGGGAGCCCATTAGGAAACCAATAATTAAGTTATCATCCAAAATTTATATTAGTTATCATCCATAACTCATATATTAATGATTAAGTTATCATCCAAAATTTATATGAATTATTATCCGTAGCTCATATCGACTCTCTATTTGTCATAATATGTTGGCTCTCTAATTTTTTCTTATAATAAATATTATTTTTAAATTTATTTTAATAATATATATAAATCAAGAATATATATCATTGAAAAATTAATTTTTATTCTTTACTATAATATAACAATATGAATCGAAACATACGTGTCTGATAAATGTGGTGTCTATAATATATATAATACAAACAACTTAATGAAATATCCTATTTTATTTGTATATAAAAATAATCTCTAGCAACTTAATAACCTTTATTTCTTGTGATTTATTTTTTTTATTAAACTAAAAAACGTGAAATTAAACTAATGAAGAAACAAACAAATTAAAAAGCTGTTAGTTGGGTGTGTCTTTAATTACTTAAGAGGCTCCTCTTATCAATTCTTAACCATGTGGTCAAACTGTGCCAATATATGTACTATTATTACACTGAAACTATCTGATACTACCCAGTTTCTGTGTCACTTTCCAAATTTCCATAGCTCTTCATCCTTCTTATTAGCTTCTTCTGAGACATGACAATATAATCATCTATCTCTCTTGCAAAATCTAACCATTCTCAAGTTCATCAGCTCTAAACCATTATCACCACTTGCTAAAAAAGTAATGCACAATTTTGCGTTCTCTCGCATCATCACCACCTCTTCCTTACCCTAAAGAAGAATTAATTTTTTTATTAACATATTTAAACCTTCGATATTTACTTGATATTTACTTAAACAAACCAATAAACAAACTATTCGACCAACCTTTGGTTGCTATGTTGCTGCTATAATTTATTTAAGTACCGATGATAAGTCTTACCAATAAGATTTTATACTATTTCCCCAATGAAAAATAACGTTACAATGCAATAGTCCTATACATAGGCTTTTTGGTGTCTATATTTTTTGGTGTCATATATAGGCTTTACTAATAAGCAGTAATTATGCCAACATAATATTAATATTATTTAGAGAATATTATTAGAGTCGGTGGGCATAGTGAATAGTAGTAATAAGGGCATTTAAGATGGAAGATTGAACGTGGCTCATGGCTCCATCTTCTTCCTTTTCAATGTGTTGATTTAAAAACTCATCAAAACATGTACCCCACATGGAATTGACCATAGCTACCTTAATTATCTTCATGTAAATATCTCATCCATCTCATAATAATAATAATACTACAACATAGAATTATTGTACGTATCTACCTTCGTAGATTACACCGTATTTTCACCTAAGCTATACTACGTTACTGTCCCATATGCCACACCATGCATTCATCAATCATGTGCGTTTTCATAAACTGATCATGATATAAATTAATGTTACACACAAATTGGTCAACCAATGAGACGGAAATGAAATTTGATATATATATATATATATATATATATATATATATATATATATATATATACACAATTATTGAATAAT
>JASCZI010030225.1:628-14838 GCA_036250425.1 Stylosanthes scabra
GGTTAAAGCAAACATAACTTATTATTTTGTGTTATAATTGTTAATCATGTGCGTTGAATAGAAGATTAAAAAGACCAAAAGTTAAATGAATAAGTGAACATAAATGTGATAAAAAAAAAGGTAAAAGATAGATTTTAATTTAAAAAATGATTAAAAAAAATGAAAGAGAATTTCATGTTTTAAACTTCACGCTAGAATGATTTTATGTAAAATATCTATATATCTGCATATATTTATTCAAATTAAAGAACCATGTAAAAAAAAAAAAATTACACTCTAAATGCGTAAGTATATTTTCTAGTAATAAATTTTGGATATCAATAAAAAAAACTACTAAAACAAAACTTTAGTAATTAGAGTTGATTGGTTTAAGTTGTTTTGGTAGTTTTTAAAAACAAACTTATATATTATTTATTTATGTATAGACCAACAAATTTATTTTATTAACAAGTAAAATTATTTTTTTTCATAATTAATATTCTATATTGAATCATTTATTAAATAATGCCACTAAAATATATTTAAAATTATAAATATCATTTAAATTTAATTATTTTTCTCTCTCTTCATCTAATTTCAAAGATATTAATTATTTTTTCTCTTTCATTTCAAAGACATTAATTACCTACACATTCTCTCTCATGTTTATAATTTAATCCTAGCTACTTATTTAAATCTAATGGCTACAATTGAACCCTCTCATTTCTCACATCGGAAAACCTACACAACCAAACATATTTGCAACCAAGCCCAACCAAGTTAGTTTTCACGGACGCGCCCCTCACTTTATTTCAAAAACGTTAAAAGTGAGGCAAAAGGCGCTAAGTTACTTAACACGCTGTGAGTTTGCTCACGTCACTAGTGCTTTTAGTATTTTGATTTGTTTCATTTTCACATACATTACTCATTCTTCTTCATTTTTCGTTTGCATTCTTCACCAATCACTTACATCAAAATGATAACAAATGATGATACTGGAGGTGGATCAGAAACAACGGAGCAGGTTTGTGTGTTAGTTTACATAAAATTTCATTCGACGTGAGTTTATTTTCCGGTTCGGGATGTGTGACAGATTCCGGTTCGACTTTTTAATGTGTGTTTACATTTTGCAGTATCTTTGTGAAGTTGATGAGACGTATATTCTGAAAGTTGGAATGACTTTTGAAACACTTGAGGAAGCTGGTTTATTTTACAAAAAGTATGACAAACGTGTAGGATTCTCTATAAAAATAAGGAACACAAATAGAAGTAAGTTTACTAAGGAAGCAATTAATCAACTCATAACATGCAACAGAGAAGGGAAATGGACGTTGGAAGTACCACGTGTTGAGAAGACGAACCCTATATGTGGTGCTAAATGTCCAGCTCGAATTTTCGTTCACATAGAAATGAAGACAAGTAGGTGGCGTATATCAAAAGTTGTTCTTGGTCATTTACATCCTTGCTTTCCTGATCAATGTCAGATGCTCGCACAACACAGGGAGCTAAGTTTGGATGTTCGTCGAACGATAGAAATCAACGATCTCTCTGAAATAAGGCCATGCCAAACATACCAATCGCTTGTGACAGCTGCCTATGGTCATAACGAGTTAGGTTTCATTGAAAAGGATGTGAGAAACTACGTAGATAATGGTTTTCGGAAAGTGAATGAGGAAGAAGATGCAAAAGAACTTGGGAAATACTTTTTGAGAATGAAGGAACAGAATGAAGAATTCTTCTATGAGATAGTCGTTGATGGTGATAAGAGATTTAAATGTGCGTTTTGGGCTGATGCAAGAAGCATGACTGCATACGAATGCTTTGGAGATGTCGTGTCATTCGACACCACGTACAACAAAAACAAGTAAACGAGGCTGCATTCCGGTTCGGCTATGCTTAAAGAACATTTTCATCTCGTTTCCATTATTCCAGTTCGACAATGTGATTCTCTTCCGTTCTATAACTGTTTCCGGTTTGACTTTTTTGTGTGCAGGTATGACTTGCCATTCGCTTCCTTCGTTGGTGTGAATCACCATGGGTAGTCTATTCTCCTTGGATGCGCATTGATGAAGAACGAGGACATCGATTCATTTAAAAGGTTATTTGATTGTTGGCTTTGTTGTATGGGGGAGAAGCAACCTAGAGGTATTATAACCGATCAATGCCCATCAATGCCAAAGGTTATTGAAGAGTGTATGCCAACTACAATCCATGAGTGGTGTATTTGGCACATCATGAAGAAAATCCCTCAGAAGTTAAATGGGTTCAAGGGACACAAATAAATTGAACACGAGATGAGTAAGATAGTATGGTCATCCTTCTCAAAAGAGAAGTTTGAGGAGAATTGGGAATCATTTATTCGCAAGAATGGCTTGGGTGGTAACAAGTGGCTCTTAGGTAATGTGTTTGGCAGTTTACAGGCTTGTTTTACACATTCTGAATGATCGGCTGTGTGTTATATTTCCGGTTCGGCTGTGTGTTTGGGATATTTGTTGTTATGTATTTCCGGTTCGTGTGTGTCTTTTATTTCCGTTTCGTTTTAATTTGTAATTTTTTGTTGTGTTGTGATAACTTGTCAGAGCTATACAATGAGCGTCACCGATGGGTTCATGTGTTTCTTGATATTCATTTTTGGGCTGGGATGAGGAGTACACAAAGGAGTGAAAACATGCATGCATTTTTTAACAAATTCATTACAAGGAAGAGCTCGTTGATTCAACTTGCTAAGCAATATCACAATTGCTTAGGCAGTAAAGAACAAAAAGAACGAAAAGCTGATGCTGGAGATTGTCATACCACTGTCCCTTGTGCAACTAATTCAGGGATTGAAGTACAATTTCAGAAAGTTTACACAAATGCCAAATTCAGAGATGTTCAGCAACAGTTTAGGGAGAAGGTTAATTGTGTTGGTACATTTAAGGAGCGAATTCGAAACTTTGTGAAATATGATGTTGAAGATGAGATTTTAGTTAGTAGGAGCACCATATTTGAAGTTACATACGACTCTTTTGAAGAGAAATTGAAATGTGAGTGCTTGCTCTTCCAATCAAGAGGTATAGTATGCCGTCATTCGTTGGTGGTGCTTAGTTATGAGATGGTAGATTTTATTTCATCAATGTACATTCTTGAAAGATGGTGTAAGAATGGTTTAGTGAGTAGGAAGCATTCGAGCATCAAGAGCAGCTTCGATTAGCCACTCATGGATCCAAGAGATCAAGTTTATGATGGATTGCTATCTAGGGCTAAAATCCATTGTGAGGTTGCTTCACGATGTCCATTGCTCACATGTATTGTAAACCGAGGTTATGACAATATTGAGCAGAATATAATGAGAAGAAGAATAGAGATGCTTTTATCACACATGAAAATGGGTCCACACTTGGGATGAATGATTTGCAAAGCTCATTACGTGTAAGATCAAGAGGACGGCCTAAGAAAATGTTGGGTTCGACGTTGGAGAAACTCATTAAAGCAATGATGAAGAAAAGGAAGGAAAATGTATGAAAAAATTCCATTTCGACGGTTAATTATGTTCTGGTTCGGCTTTCGTACCTTAACTCATTAATCATGGATGTTTTATGACAATATTTCCTTTTTATTTTTTTTGGAGTATATGATGATGTTTATTTAAAATTGCCTATTCAATGTTTAAATGATACTTGTTTCTGATGCATAATCAGTTTAAATTCTGGTTTGATGATGCAACTTTCCGGTTCGACATGTTATGATCTAGAGGGAAATGTATTTTTTTTCCCTTCATCATTAAATAAATAATTATAAAACAAAAGGAATTAGTATTTACAAATTTACAGAAGTTACAACAAAAAATAAATTGTTCATAACAGAATCAGTTAGTTTTGAGATCAGTCGAGTCAAATTGAGTAAAGAGGCTTCTAAGAGCTGCACCAGGCTTTATGAGACAGATCTCGTTCACCTCTGTTACCACATCCATCCTCATAAGGTTTTCAGGGCTCAATAGCATATTTGCAATAATTTTTTCCCTGAACTTATCAAGATCAGCCTACAATTTAAACAAACAGTAATTAGATCATATAGTGAAGTATAGAACTGAAACACTGCATTTTTTAAAAAGACAAAGTGGCTTACCGATGTCCATGGTGGGATGTTGTGCTCCTTAGTTCCGGCATGAGATTCTCTTAGTGTGGTTGGATCCAGCTCTTCCATCCATTTCATCACAAATATTGCACGATCATGATTGTTTGGCTGCTGGGGGACGTTGATATACATTGGCATCAAACAAGTGTGCCCTTTCTTTAACATAGATCCCTGCCTGCCCATTGCATGAGCTAATCCAATATGTTGCTCTGGAAGGTAAAAAAGAACATGAAGGAATGAGTCGAACCGGAAGTTGAGCCCAAAATGAAATAAGATTGTAAAAGACCCGAACCGGAAAATAAAACTGACTTATAGCAAATTTGTTCATCTCAGTTCTTTCTGGTGTAGGGGACTGCACGTTTTTCGAGTCCAATACAAAGAGATGCTTCTTCTCCACATCCAGAACATACATCTACCAATGTTCGAAGCACAGAACGGGAGCAAACAGCTTCATTGGTAACAAACAACATATTTCAAAAGGCAATACAAAACATGAACCGGAAAAATACTCATAGTCGAACCGGAAAGAACTTACGAATCTATGGGTCTGCAATCTGTCATTTTCCATATAGCCCAAGTACTCATTAATTTTTAGGAGCGTGCTGATCTCATGTGGCTTCCTTGACTTGGGGTCCTTCCACTTGTGCTCATACTTCTCAAACATCCTTTGTTGCATGGGATACCCGAACCGGAAATGTAAGTTAAGGCGAATAATATTTTATGAGGAATAGTGATAATTTAATCTAAAAAGGAGTTCAAAGTTCATACCGATAATTCTGGTGGAACACAGTATATTAAATTCTGATATCGTTCCCCAGGTGTCCTGTTCAGAAGGTTGCACATGATGCTGACAACTTGGATATCAACGTATTTTGTTGGTTGCATTGATTTGAATTGATATCTCAAAGCATCCAGCAGTTTGTCCCCCTTGAGTTTGAAAACTGGCAGCCACTCATTATCCCCCTTAGGTACTGTGCCCCAGATAGCAACCCTTCTTTCCATGTCCGCCAAAATGTGAGAAGTCCCCAAAGGGTCTGGTGTTCGGAGCAAATTTGGATTTTTCTGTAGTTGGTCATCAATCTCATCAATGGCATCCATTGTTTGGGGTGTAAGAAGAGGTGGTTCTACTCCCAAATCAAATGATGGAGGCTCCATTGGTGGATTATCTCGCCTAATGCTCACCAGCACAGAAGATATCATTTGTGACCGAGGGGAAGGGGAAATATCAACATCTTGCTCTTCTTTTGGAACAATTGGTTGTTGGAGATCCTCCTCTGGACTTGAAGACAGATCTATAACTTTCTGAGTGGGGTAAATATTCCTGCGTGGGCAAAAATTAAGTTCACATCAGAAAGCGAACCGGAATTCCATCATACACACGAACCGGAATCAAGTATGAATACTTACACTACTTCAACCACAGTTTGGGAGGGTGGGGGTTGGGCTTCTTCGGTGGGGAGGGTTTCCTCCTTCGTTTTGGGAATCACCATTTTGGGTGGTGGAGGTTGACTCTCAGCTTCTGAACTGGAAGAGATATCAATGATATCTTCGTGGTTTGGGTGTGGTGGTTGTTGCTGAGGTTGGGGAAGTTGTGGTGGAGGCTGTGGCGGTTGGTGAGGCCTAAAATGAACATTGTTAGACAACTGAACCAGAAAAGTAGGTACAATATGAACCAGAAATGTGTGTTGTTGCTTACTCGTCAATAGCTGGGTGTTCTGAGTTGCTTGCAGTGGGAGTTCTTTGTGGTTGATGTTGAGGTTGTGGATGAGTATGTGGCGTTTCCTCATGCCTGAAACGACCATAAGTCAACAAATGAACCGGAATATGAGTTTAAGATTGAATTTGCAATGCAAAATATGAAACTACTATGAAATGAGTTGCTTACTGTGCTTCAGTATTTGGAACGCGATCATGCTCAGCTTGTTGTTGAGGGCGAGGTTGAGGGTCAGGTTGAGGGCGAGGTTGAGGTTGAGGTTGAGGTTGAGGCTGAGGATGAGGGAGATGTTGTGGTTGAGGTGGTTGTTTATGCCTGAAACAATTATTAGTCAAAAACCGAACCGGAAATGAAAACCATGAAAAAACAAAATTAAAAAAGAAACAGAGATTCGGATGCTTACTGGTCAGTGGTATGTACAACTCGATCATCAAGGGTTGGTTTTCTTGCTTTCTTGACGGCCCTATCTGGTTCAGGTTGAGGGTGGGGTTGTGTCCTTGGTTGAAGCAGTTTTACAGCCCTAAAAGATTTACTTGTCAAACAGTCGAACCGGATTTCATAGTTAACATTATGAGATAAACGAAGTTGTTAGTGACTTACCTAGCATTTGCAGCACCAAGCCCATTATCCTGATCAGGTCCTTTTGCCTTTGCAGCTCTATCTGGTTGTTTTCTTTTACCTAGAGCTGCTGTTTCTTGATGCATTGTGGGGGCTGGACGCCTGATGCTATCCACAAGGGGGCAGTCCTCACTTCTTGCCCCGCTAGGCAAAATAACGACAATAGTGAACCGAA
Organism: Stylosanthes scabra; assembly: GCA_036250425.1. Taxonomy (NCBI): domain Eukaryota; kingdom Viridiplantae; phylum Streptophyta; class Magnoliopsida; order Fabales; family Fabaceae; genus Stylosanthes; species Stylosanthes scabra. The sequence continues at coordinate 7,231 of JASCZI010030225.1, forward strand.
ATTAAGTCAATAAATAAGTTTAAAAAAAAAGGGAGATACAATTCCAAAATGACAAGTTTTAATCAGAGGTGAACCGGAATTACTTACCCAGTCGCATTCGACTCATGCTTTTTCTTACTTCTTCTTTCTTGTTGTGCTGGATTTGACTTTGACAATGGCATTCTCTCTACCAGCTCCTCTGACATTGTATTTTCGGAGTCCAATTTTGTGCTTGCTCCACCAGCACTGGACTCCACTTCAGATTCATATTCCTCTTCAGAATCAAACTCCGACTCAGATTCTGAAAAAGAGGAAGGTTCCCTTCTCCTAAGACTCAGACCCATCTTAAGGTCCATGTTCCTCTTTTGCAGTTTCTCCTTGGCTGCTCTTAGCAACCCAATCTGAACTAGACCTTAAAAAGAAATACGAACCGAAATTAAAGAAGACACGAAACGAAAAGAAACGCACCAAAATAAAACAACAACCATAAAAAAGAAACAAAAAGTAAAAATTACTCACAGTAGAGTGGTTTTGTTCACGGTGTAGTCTCTTTCTTAAGTTTTCCCCAGTCCAGTATTGAATCCAAGGAGGCTGGGCTTCTAGTTCCCTCGAGTCCTTTCCAAAGTGGGTCTCGTGAAAGTATATTATCATTATCACGTAGCAGCATCCATGGAGGGCCTTGGTCTTGTTCAACTTGGCCTTCTTAACCTCATCAAGGAGGAAATCGTGAACATGTAGTGCCCAATTTCTATCCCTAGTATTTTCAAGACCAAACAAGGTGGGGAAAGCTTTTGGGGTGACGTTTGGGGAAGAAGTTGCTAAGAGGAAGACCTTCTGGATGAATATCAGAAACGCCCTCTTGAAAAGATTATGGTTCACCTCTGTGTCAACCGGTGTTCTCTTAACAAGCATCGTCAGATCTACTTGGCTCTTTCCCTGAAACATCTTGAAGATTGTATAATCTTCGTCGTTCAGGTCTTTCTTAGAGACCCTCTCGTCAAAAGGGGCACATGCGCAGGTCAAACCAGAATCAGTTCAACACCTGAACCGGAATTAAATAAGCATCAAAGATGAAAAACATATGCAAGCTGAACCAGAAATTTGTCGTTCCATGAAAGACCTAATGCCTTGCCAATCTTTTCTGTTGTGATCTGCACGTCACCACGAACGGAGTGTATTGTGTTGTCGTGGATGTCGTAGATGTTCACCAACTCTTTCAGCATGTGTTGTTTGAGGTTTTAGTCAGGTAGGTGTGAGAATGCACAAAAGCCCAATTCCTATATCAACGCCATCTTTTCATCGTTTTTGCGAAGACACTCGTTGAACATTGTTGCAAAGGTCTTGAGAAGGCATCTGAAGTGATGTCCTTGCTGCAAAATTAGAAAACAAATTAATTAACCGAAAATAACATACGTCCCGAACCGGAATGTAACGTCAACGTATTTTTGGTACTTACATCCTTCTTTTTAGGGCTATCATGCTTTCGGGATTTGCTGTGTTTCTGACCCTTATCATCCTTTCCTGTTTTTGTTGCACGAGCCATTATGTCACTGAAAAGGAAAACAAAAAACTTCAAGAAATGAACCCTAATTACAAAACACATGATCCAATCGAACCGGAATTAGAATTTATACGAACAATACATCCACAACAACAAACCCTAACATGAAATACTCAAAGCAGAATCTAAACAAAGCAAGTCCAAACATAAAGTACATGCATTTCGACATTCATAAAACCCAACTAACCATTAAACACAAACCTGTAACCACTAACCCTAATTACTAGACGGAGAACACAGTCGAACCGGAATTAGTTCTACGGCGAAGAACTCAACTACAACAACAAGTACTATGTTTTAACAACGATGACAGCGCCGAACCGGAAATAAACCATATATCGAAGAGAAAGATGCTACCATCATACACTCACACCAAACAAAGCAAACTCAAACAAAAAGTTGATGCATTTCGAGATTAAGAGAAACTAACCAAAAAAAAAAAAACATAACCTTTAGTTTTTTTTATCGTCTGAAGTGTTTCTGAGTTCGTCTGTGTTCGCCCCTTTCCGTTTCGGAGTGATGAGCAGTGCTTCGATGTTTCGTCTGGATTCTGAGTAATGAGTTGATGTTCGTGTTTTGGTTGAAGATGATGGTTTTCCGCTTCGATGGTTTTTTTCTCTCTCGTTTGTTGTTTTTTTTTTGTTTTTTTGGAAAATGAAGATGATGTTGTTGTTTTGATGAATGGAACTGCTTTGATGATCGAAACGGTTTTGTGAAACGTGCTTGAGAAGGCGAAACAATTTGAATGGGTTACACACTTCTATGATGAGTAAGTCTTCTAGCAAATATTTCTATATACACTATATAATTCGAGCTAATGCAATATAAATCCAGAGAAGTTGGGATTAATACGGTAACACTTTATAGAGTCAAAAACATAGGCCGATAGGCATCTTAGTCAGCACAACATTATGCGTTATAGAACTAGCCATCTTGTTTGGACCATTATTATTAGAAGAGAAAATGTAGGTATATTATATAGATAGAGAGACTATATAGCTCTCTCAATGTAATTAATAAGTGGAGTAAATAGTATTACGTCTGAATCTTTTACAGAAGACGAGAACCATGGGAAATAATTGTATTGATTTTAATGAAAGTAACGATATATCTTTCGACTAAATTTATATACTTTTTATAACCATGGGAAATTTATATACTTTTTTTTTATTATTATTCAAATTTTTTATACTAAATTTTATTATTTTTGTATTAAAAAATTTTATATTAAATTTCATTATTTATGAGTTTGACGAGTGAGTACATAAGGTTTGAAAATATATAAATGGATGCCACACATCCATTTATTTTAAAATTTTTATTTTCAAAACTAACTTATTAAAATTGTCTTTCAAAATATAATAGTTAATTTACTAATCTGATTAAATAAATATTGCGTCGAGATAGATTTCGAATCTCACTTTGTATAATTCATTGACTAACAACAAAGTCTTAAATGAAATTAGATCTGTAGATTAATTTTTGGTTCAACCAACCATATTTAGTAAAGTCAATCAAAAAAAGAATTTTTTTTGGACAAAAGAAAAAACCTTTTAATAAATATAATTTGGATAATGAGTAATTTCTTGTGGTCCAAACTCCAAAAGCCTTAAAAACAAGAAGTTAATTAAAAATTTGACCATTTTGAAAAATAAATGTGATTATTATTGATGAAAGAACGAACTGCTACGAGTTGTTTTAGAAGTGGTGTGATTACGACCCAAGCATGAATCATGAACCATACGTACACAAAGCTTTAATTAAAAACAATACAGTTCTAAGTATTAAATGCTGGTTCAACATAATAGTGCTTGTAATAGTTTTAAGTCTGCCCAATAACATACGTTTCTACAGACTACAGGTCTCAGAAAATGGTCAGAAATAATAAATTAATAATACTCTTTGCTTATTTATTAATAGTACTTTCAAAAAAATAATTGATAGCACCCTCAATGTTGTTTGCAGTGCACTTTTTTTGAGTTCCGTATCAAAAGTCATAATACTTTTACAGCGGGCTTGAAATAAAAGTGGATTAAAATTTGATTTAACTTTAGAATTAAATCTTTTGTTTAAAATGAATAAAAAATTTTACACGAGTGTTATTTAAATAAATAAATTTCTTTTATTTTTCATTTTATATAGTTGTAGAAGTTACAATTTTATATGTTAAATTTAATTACTCCATTGATTTTTTTAGTTTCATCGAATTTTCAATTAGGTTTTTATATTTTTTTTTTCTCTCAATTAACTCCCTGCATTATATCATATTTTGCAAAGAATATATTTCGTACGAAGTATATTTGTTTTATGTAATGAGATATTCTACATATGTAAGTTTTTGTCATGATAAGAATTTAACTATAAAATCTGATATAATGCAATAACCTAATTGAAAGGAAAAAAAATATATATATAAGGATCAAATTGATAATTTGATAAAACTATAGGAATCTAGAGAATAATTTAACCGGAATTTCTTTGGTGAAGAGGAGAATGAGTGAAGGTTTTTATTAAATTTAAAAATTTAAACACATAAATTGTACATGATGATGTTTTTGTTTATTTTTTTATACTAAAAAAAATAATTTTCACTCTTTACCAAAACATTACTCTTCACCGTAGCATTACCTAATTTAACCTATATGTTACCTCCTAATTTCGCAAGCTCAGGAAAACTCAACTCCAAATTTACTAGCTACTCCAATTTCGTAGTTACTAGCGTAATTGAGGAAGAATATTTGTGTAATGAAGGAAACTTTTGAAATTCCTGTTTGTTCTTGATGAGCACTTTTGTGGGAAAATGTCATGGATAACAATAAAGCATAACTCAGCAAATCGTTGAATAGGAGACCATAATCCACAATGAAATGGACAAATTGATTACCGATATAATTTAGTAGGCAAGTTGGTCAAATGTGACGTTTATAGAAATTGCCCAACAATGAGGCAATCCGTGAAGCTTAGTCTCATTTTTACTCGTTAATTTCCATTTAGTCATTATAAACAAAAAAGTATTTGTTTGGCACTAAAAAAAAAAAAAAATAGACTCAATACGATTTATGTAGACAATTTGATCAAGTAACGCTTTTGTGGAACCATCTACGAAATTGAAGTAAAAGAAAATGTTTCTAATTTTCGCCATGATGCACAGAACGTAATGAGTATACACAAGAATCCAAACTTCCCCCTCAAATAATGATTAAGATTTCTATTTCTTTGAGCAGCTGAATCACTCTGTTCTAAACCTAATGGTACAAGATCTTTTGATCAAATCACAAAATCCCACAAAAAATAATGGGCACTCACCTAAAATTTTGTGGTTGCCATATTGCACAAGTTCTATGTTACCAAAAGCTTGCTGGGTCATCATCAGTTTCAATGCCTAAATAGTAGATACCGATTAATGTAAGCCTGCAAACAGAGTTGGGAGGAATTAGAAATAGCAAGACATGAAGGATTATGCCTTTACAAGGATAATTAATGGCAGAGTATTTCAGACACCAGAAGGAAAAATCAATTTCATTTTCACATTTAAAAGGGCATGTTAAAAGTCACCATAAGAAATCAAAGGGAGGAAATTGTTAAAATTATAAAAATATGGTTTTAACCCCCCATTTACTCGAACTTCTACACATATTTCTACCTAAAGAAAACACTTTTTCCAGTTAACAAATTGATATGCCAAGAGTTAAAGTCAACTAATGTTAATGAAGCACATACTAGGACAAACACAAGATTCATGCAAAAAATGTAAAATAGAGTAAAATAGACTCCAATTTAATCATCAAGTCATTCCATTCCTTCCGTTTCCCTCCAAGATTCGAACTAGTAATCACACACTTAGATAATGCAGTGCTGTCTTTCCACTATATCAGCAATCTTATAACCAAAAGTACAAGAAGAAACAAGAACACATGAAAGCAAAATTGTCATGTGTTCACTACTCAAGGAATGGGAACTCAAGGATCCCATCTTAATCTTAATATATAAATGCTTGCACCCAGATCCATAACTTGAGTACCTAATTGTGTCTGAGAAAATATCAATTGCAGGCTTCAAGGTTTCTCTTTGCACTCTAGATACTAGCATATAATTTATGAGCATGCAAGAGAGAGCAAATTATTTTTTTATGCAAGAGTCTCAGGATCCATTCGTGGTAGATGAAGAAACATTTTGTTCAGGGAGAAGATTGGTGCAAGGAAAATAACTTGCAAGTTTCTCAGAAACACAGACACTGATATGAATACTTGACATGCCGCTGAAAATACATCAACAAAGAGAGACACAAATATGGAAGTTGGATGATATGTAATTTAGGTTTCCTTCTAAAGAGGCAGAATTCAACATCCTTCTAAGAGAAAATCTCATAAAATTATGTGGAATTTTGAAACTCTTTAGTATTAAATATGTAAGTAAAAAAATTCACATCAAGGCAATCGAAATTCATGCAAAATTTACAATAACCAATAAAATTACACCATCCAAACACACTCCTAATGTATCTTTCTATTATAATACAAATATATAATTAGTAGTTCACTATGGTTGGGTAGGAATACTTTGAAACAGTATTTCCATGTAACTATTAGTATAGTATAACTGTGGGGCAGAGTGCTATATTTTCACAAGATTTTGGATATGCGAAGATCTTAAAAACTCATGGACTGTAAGAACTGCTTACCCTAATTCTAACTAACAAGCTGATCTCTTAATCCAGAGTAAATCAACATATGTCATATTAAGAAAACTCAGCTTAGATTTCTAACAAACAGAGACATCAGTTGATTCTCCATAAATGATATATATATATATATATATTAAAAAAAAAAGCAAAGGTAAAAAGTGGAATGGTGCCCCAATTGTAGGGAAAAGGATGTTTTATTCGACAAAAGATGGCAAGTGCAAAGTTGAAAGCATTGGACACTTGTCACATAATGCATGAAACTGAAGTGCAGCTTTTCTAATTTAGGATCTGCTTTGTACTTGTGTTTGCGTAAAGCTTAAGAAAGAAGTGTTTCTATGATGTAGCATAGCAGCCGCTCTTTCAAACTTTACTTGTTGCTTTAAGTTGTGCTTTTTAAAACTCAAACAAACTGGCCCTTAATCAAGTAAATAGAATACAGAGGATGAGAGCTATGGCAACTCGCACATTGCATAAGAAAATTTATTAATGAAAAATCTTTTAATTTAACATTTGTTATCTTTTCAAACTTTGTGGGAAAACTATTTTTTGAACTCTTCATTAAAATCATGTAATGTATGCAGACACATGCATGCTTACATGGCAGAATGACAATTGCAATGTCAAACTTGATAATGTTACTAAAACCAAGGACATTTATTATAATTTCACTTATTTACATCAACATTCCAGAACAAGACAACTGGGGAAGATATAGAGCAACATCAGAGAAAGCAGTCAAGAAACTTTAGACACATGGCTCTAATAGTCACTAAAACCAAATAAGACAATTATTTCCTAATGAGATAGATGCCAATCTAATATAAAACAGAACATACTATCTGCGTTGAGAGGACTACAAAATTATACTAATATCCTAGAGTATTCAACCGAATGTCTAATTCTTCAAACTTGGCATTGTGGTAAAATATTGAACTTCCTGCAGCCAGAATCCTAATTGAAATCCATAATCAGAAAAGGAAATAGATTTACACAGATAAGCAGTAAGACTGTACAACCATAGATCATAGATAAGTATATGTTCAGGAAATGACAAACCTGAATATGACTACGATGAGGAGTATTAAGTACATAACAAGTTTGGCTAACCGAAATTTCCTCTCAGCATTTAGTCCTCTAAACACTTCAGTAACATCAATAAGATGCTCCCGTTTCACATATCTGAAAGAGAGTAGTCATGATAGAAGAACACAGAGCGTATAAGATAAAACCAATTTAGAAGTACAAAACCATTAATACAGGTAAAAAATTAACTCAATATCTCTTCTTTGTTTGCAGCTTTCCTCTCAATATTTATATCAAATGATTCAATGTGAATATAGATACACAAAATGGGAAAGTCTTAAACTAAACTAGCTTTGTTATA
>JASCZI010030225.1:14848-52420 GCA_036250425.1 Stylosanthes scabra
CATATGCACCATAAGTTCATCTCAGTCTCAATAAGCAGTAAACAAGGTTGAAAAAGCAAGAGCACCATAACTTCATTTCATTTACATAACCACTATATAATATTAACAAGTTAATAGCTTAGGTTCATATCTAGTAAACTAAATTCCAAAGAAATAAATAATAGAACTAAATATAGCTATTAGCCGAAGAGAGAGAGAGAGACAGAGATTAAAACACTCCATCGCATGAACCATCTGTCACCTTTATCAGACAGAAGGGCTAAAAATTATCTGAGAATATCCTTTCAATCAAAATCACCAGATACTGATGGTAAGAAATGGAAGCTGGCCAGTGCATACAGAAGTAGAAAAATAATATTCGATGCATATCAATATCAGGGAGAAGAAGTTTAATAACTAACAGCTCAAATATTTTCCAAGTATTGAGAGAGTTCAAAATGCTTTTATATAATTTGATTGCAAATCTGGAAAATGAAGTTGTGGCGAAAATTTGCATCGCAAATGAAAATAATTCCAAATACCCTTTTTCCCCTATTGAGGACTTTCTGTAAAATATGAATTAAAGATAGAGGCAAAAAGAACGAGCATATGCACAGCAACATAGGATAAAATACTAAAATTTTTATGGAAGATAGTAAAATTCGAATGCAAAACAATCGTTGCATTCATGCCATACAAGCATTCTATATACGGATTCACAAAGCAAGATACATTCGTGCATGCAATTATGAGAGTTAAATACAAAACCTTAAATTCCCTCAAAACAAATTTGTTTCAAGTTAGGCCTTCAAATGTGAAAAGATCAAGGCAGTAGCAAGATTTACAAGGCATAGTAACACAACATCTGCAACTCTGCATCAAAACACTCAAATATAATGCAAAATTTACAATTTCAAAATTATGTTACGCATCATCCACTTCCATTAGGCAAAGCTAATAAGAGGTTCTTCTCTCCAAATAAATAAACAAAAATCCATAAGCTCCCTGCAACTCCTAAGGTTTTGTTACCATATTTTCCATTAGGAAATATGTTAAAGAATCAACAAACAAATACTATTGAATCAAATATAGAACCATCTCAATAATTTCCTCATTTAGTAACCAAACTTAAGTACTAAGAAAACATGCTGGATAATGAGAAATCTTGACAAAATTTATTTTCCAGAATGATGCGTCACGATGCAATTGATCCTTTGGTGGGTATGTAGGTCAAATCATCTATCACCATCATTCCATCCAATGTTTCGTCTCGAAATTTCTAACACCCTTGTCTTAACTATGCACCTACGTATCATGGCTTGTACTAAATACTAAATCGACTCACTAACATATGCCCTAACAGAACCCTTTCCCAAAACAGTAAAACTCTGGACACAATACTGACAATAGCAAGCATGGATTGGGGAAAGTATCCATCCCCAGGCCACAACCATTTTATGTTCCTCATAAAAAATAGTATAATGCTAGTATCCTTCCCCTCCTCCACCCTCCCAAACCCTAGCCGAAATGATTTTATTTATACTTGGTGCTATGAAAACAGTCAGATAACTTGCTAATCTCAATGGTCCAATTGCATCTCCTGAATTTTATTTGTCATTCTACATCACACCTGCCTAACAAACTCTAAATTTTAAGCCAAAATAAAATACTGCTTCCCTAACAAAAAGGGTCTCGCTCCACGGATCCCCATGCACAACAGCACAATTATAACCCTAGGAAATAGTACTAGCATATGCAGCAAAGTACATCACACACTAAACAGGTAAATACAACTGCAACATTGAAGATGTGTCCAATTTCATATAGTAAAGAGCACTGACCGCATAATATGATAGCAAGTAACTGGAAGAGTGAGGAAGAACATGAACCAGTGGCCAGTGAAGAGGCAGAGCACGCAGAGAGCTCCCTGAACTATGTACTCAGGAAGAACAAAGTAGTTAATCCGAGAAGACGCGTCGAACGGGTTTATATAGTCAGATTCCAAGTCAGATAGGATCAAAACCTTTGTTAACACGAAAAAAAATGGAGAAATTCTTAACACGATCATGCGTGGACTTGAAATGCTTCAATTTTGTTAATGGAAAAATAAGAAGAAGAAAGAAGAATGAAAACCTGGTAGAAAGTTGTGGCGAGAAGAGCAATGCTGGTAGGGAAACAAATGACGAGCCAAAAGAAGAGTTTCCAACCCATTTATTGTTATAATAAGTTATTTTTTGGCGGAGAGAAGTGGCAATGGGATTGAGAGCAAGGGAAAGTGTTGCGAAGATTCGAGAAATGGAAAGGGTGATAGTGCAGTGAAAGTTGGTGAAGCAAAAATGGGAAAGGTGCGAACTGTGAGGGTATCAACTCTGAAATTTTGAATCCAACTTCAAAGGTATAGAATTTGGCGTTGGTAAAGCAAGTGAAGACGACTTGCTTAATTAGTCACTTGGTATCGATAGAGCAATGCATTAGTCACCAAAAATAAAAATAATAAAAAAACAACTAACCATTGGATATTCTACTTTTTAAATTTTGAGTTTTTATTTATAAATTTAAATATTCTATTTCTTTTTTTTATTGTTAATTGTTTTAAATTTTAAATATTATATATATTTTTTATTATGAACGTTCTACAAACAATAATTATGAACGTACTTTTTTTTTTCTTCAGAAAAATATTGTTACTTTGCGCCAAGCATTAGAACAGCTCAACGCAAAGATTTATTCGGCATTTCGGCTGTGTTAAACACTTGAACTTGAACATATATTTGTTAGTTGTTAATTAATCCTTGTTAAACTTAAACCTATATTTTTTATATTTTATGGTTAACTGTTAATTAATAAGTTGATCACTTTATGCAGAAATTACCTTTTTAAAACTGTTATATATATATATATATATATATATATATATATATATTAAAAAATAATAATTTATGATAGTTAATAAGTAGTCACAGTTTATCTAATTTTATTTTTTTTATGTTTATTAGTTTTCGTTAAAATAAATATATAACAGTAGATATTATAAAAATATAATTATAAATATTATATAAATAAAATAATTTTATATTATAACTATTTAATATTATTTTTATTAAATAATGATAAAAATTAATTTGTTTAATTTGTTATTAAAGTCTGACATGATAATTAAATTGTTTAATAAAATAAAAAAGTTTAAATAATAATTTAATAATTAAAATTTATCAAGCATTGAAATGTCTGATAAAAAAAAATTAGTATTACTTTCATTTTTATTTTATTTGACGAAAAATAAATTGCTCGGTGAGGAAAGTGGAAACTTCTAGACACATCTAAAGTAGAGCCCAAACGGGTCATGTCGACCCGACCCAGTGGTTGGCCCGTATTGTCCAAATCAGTTTGGTGGCAGACTCTTGCTCCTTTGAAACGGCAATAACTTGATACCGTCTTTCTTCACTCATTTATCTTCCAACTCTTATTCTTTTCTTCAGCTCCTCAACACTAATATAGCTTTTCCCCTCCACCAATAACCATTCCCTGATTCTCTGTTTTCTTTGGAATCTCATTCACCCATTCTTCCATTTTCTCACATACTTCAACAGGTTCATTTTTCATTTATTTCTTTCTTTATTATTATTATTTTTTTAATATTATCATGCCATATTTGGAATAGTACACATTAGGAATATGATTTTAACATTTGGTCCTTAATTCCTGTTTGCGATGTTAAATCTTTAGCAAAATTACGCTGCTTGATGGTGCTAAATGATATGGATTCAAACTTATCTAATAAATGTTGGTTCAAATTCAATTTTTATTAGAGCGAATAGACTAGTTTGATTATTCATATCAGTAACTCAATCCTAATTCCACCTCTATAAAATTCCAGATTTTGTAGGAATTGTTCTTGGAACATCATGCATGAACAGTTACTAGTTTAATTCATGTAAGGATCTTCTACTTAGTGAAATTTTGTAGAAATTGCAAGTTAATTCACGTGGATTTTTGTAGGTGAATGTGATAGTTTCGAAAGACTTTATAATATATTTAGTTTAATTTTGTATATTTGTTATCTGACATCTATAATTGAGATAAAGTAGAACCTATATATGTTGAGTTGAGCTGATTAAATGGATTAAAGAACCTATATCTGGTGTTTTTTATTCCTATTTAGTTTGTAGTGGCTAATATAAGATTATTATTGTTGGTTTTTGGTAAATATTGATTCTTTTGTGGTTTGCACTATTTGTTCTGTCAATATGGGTTGGGGTAAGTGCCATGGGAAGGAGGAATGTAATTGAATTCACATTTCTAATTTTTTCTCTTTAAAGAAACTTTATTTATATTCAGAAAGGAAGCCCCCTTTTGTTGAACACTTAGAATTTGAGCCTTTTAGATGTTCAGATTGTTCATTACCTTCTTTAATGAAACCTCACGGTTGCCATTGCAACAAAATGTACAAACTAACTGTAGTGTTATATTTTTCATTCTGGTTGTAAGATCATGAACTTCTAAGTTATTCTCCAATTGTCAACATAGATATGGATGCCTCTAGAATGCTGTTGTTAAAACATGGTAATTGGTATTCAAATTTCGCTTATCGAATGTGATTTTAACTAGTCCACCTGTTGGCTATAGCAGTTGTCGTCTTGATGTTTCTAGGCCTAAATAGATTATTTGCTAATCACTAACGTGCACCAGTTCTTAAATGTGATGGCTAAGCGATAATATTGTACTCTAGATTGATGGAGATTTTTAATCAAGGAAAGAATTGATAAATAATAATAATAATAATAATAAAAAAAATACTGATGCTACCAAGTTACACTCTTAACTCTACTAATAATTTCAAAATGATATAAAAAGTATATATGCATGATCAACTATTCAAAACTTCAAAATCTAGTGAATGGTATATAAATTTTGTGGGGGAGATTATTTTAAGTTATTAATATGCATATTCGTTTGCATCTTACTCTCATTGTTTTCTAATGATTATACTTTTTAATTCAGGCAATGTAAACATGAGTGTTTGCTTTCCTTTTAGTCAGTCTTCAATAAGTGCTGTTGTCTTGAAGGGTCGTACTCCCCTGTTGATGAGCAGTAACGTCTATGGTCTTTGCTCTCAAGGAATATCCAGTTCATATTCTTCCAGTTTGTGCCCTTTGCAGCTGGAGATAAATCATGTTGGTCTTTCTTATTGCACAAGATCTGCTATGGGCCAAACAATAAGAAGTTACCTTGGACCATGCTGCTCCAAGCAAAAGGGAAACCTTCAAATTAGTAGTTCTATAGCACATCAGAAGAGGCATCATGAAATTTCATTGGCATGCCAAAGTTTGAATATGAGGATTTTTGTACCTAAACAAAAAAAGCTTCCCAAAGTTAAGTGTAGTGTAGGACCGGTATCTTGGCCGCGTGGATGTGCATCAGTTGGCTTGATACTTGGATTACTTGTATGCAATTTAAGCTCTGAACCTGTATATGCTGACACAGATCCTGAAAATGGAAGAAGAAATGATCAAAACATGTGTGAATCAAATGAAATGTTATCGCATGGGAAGAAAGTTTACACTGACTATTCTGTAATTGGTGAGCTGCACATTCTGTCAATAGTCTATTTTAATACACATTTATACACTTACTTTCACTGTTTCACATTAGCATGTTCAACTAGACACAGATAAGGACCTAGGAGTTTTTGTTTAGTTCCGCTGCACTACTACTGAAACTTACCATGCTGAGCAGGAATACCTGGGGATGGAAGATGTTTATTCCGCTCTGTTGCTCATGGGGCTTGCTTGAGGTCTGGAAAGGCTCCTCCCAGTGAAAGCCATCAGAGAGAATTGGCAGATGAATTACGCAACAAAGTATGTTTTAAATATCACTACACTTAATCCCCCTTAAAAAGTTTAGTTTAGATCCCTCCTACTTCCACAAAAATAAAAGGAAAAATACAAAACAGAAGAAAACTGGACAAAATATATGTTGATTACAGTTCTAAGTGGCTACTTAGTTTATATTGAATAATGTTTCTTTCTTCATCATTTAAAGTTATCCATTTGGTAATTTGCAAATTAAGCAGTCTTGTAATTATATATGGTGACTTCATCTCAACTATGTGTAGTTTCCAGCTTTCTTGATTTTTGTCTATTCTATTTTTCTCAGGTTGCGGATGAGTTTATCAAAAGAAGGGAAGAGACCGAATGGTGAGTCTTCATCTTAGTTATTTTTGGCAATCTGGTGATTGCATCACCAGAATGTCTTTGTCTGCAAATCAAAGATATTTGTTTCAATCTCTATATTTTTCTGCCTTGTTGTATACAAAACTTTTGTATACAAGTAGAAAAACAGAGAAACATAGAAACAATAGAGTGATCTTCCCCCTATAAACATTCCTATAAGACTAACCCCTCAAGCACTGATGCATTTGATTTGAATAAATTCAAGAGCATAGTTGCCATTTTTCCTCTTTGGCAAGATCTCTCTTAGTGATTTTGGCTATAAACTATCTTAAATAAAAAACAAGCTTATCCAGCAAACATGAATTGGAGACCTTTCCGACAATTGCATTACTGAGTTTTTCATTTCAGTTGGAATTTAATTTTTGTCATTTTGTCATTTTCACTTCTTTTAGATATTAAGTTACAATTGTTATAATATAACGTATTCAATAAAATCTGTCCCATATCATGGGTATCTACTTCTACTTAACTAATAAAAGTCATAGAATTAACAAATAAAAACATAGTCTACCCAGATCTCAAATAGGATACAATAAAGTTGCAAAGATAGCACTATCTTCACTCCACCGTACATTTCCATTAAATTATTGTTTTTACTAATAAACATGTTTGTCTAATGATGTGATCAGGTTTATTGAAGGTGATTTTGATACATATATTTCTCAAATAAGGAAGCCTCATGTTTGGGGAGGTGAGCCTGAATTGTTCATTGCTTCACATGTCTTGAAGTAAGTCCCTCTTGTCCTTTTGGCCTGTTAAATTCACCATCCTTATGCATTTTATGCATTATACACATTTGGTTTTTGATCTCATAGGAGCCTTGTTATGCAGGATGCCAATCACAGTGTACATGTATGATAGGGATGCTGGTGGCTTGATATCAATTGCTGAGTATGGCCAAGAATATGGGAAGGAGAATCCAATTAGAGTTCTCTACCATGGATTTGGTCATTATGATGCACTGGAGATCCCTAGAAGGAAGGGTCCTAAACCAAGGCTGTAAGGTTTTATATCTGAGATGTAAAAGAGATTAATTAAACCCATTACTCATTTCCTTTAGTTACATTATAATGAAGGATAAGGGGTATAGACAACCCCAGTGAAATGTGATATCCACCTTATTCTAAGTGCACATAGCTGTTTATCTTCTTAAGCTTTTGTGTTGATTTGAAAAACAAAAACTTAAAGCAGAGTCCAATAAGGTTTTGTTCCCTATAAAATTAACAACTTGTGGTTTTGATCTCCGATATTTCTACAATAGTTTTGGTCTAAATTTTTGGAAGTGAAAGCAGTACTCTTGGAAGAGGATGATGAATGGGTACTTATGTTTGATCTCTATGTATGTTGAATGATGGTAATATAAATTTTACTTCTGAAAACTTTTGGACCAAAACTATAAGAAAAATCTTATAAGGAGCTAATCATAAATGACTAATTTTATAGGAAGCATTTCCGTTGCCCATCAACCGTCGATTCTATAATATATATATATATATATATATATATATATATATATATATATATATATTTTAAAGTTATTTAATATCCTTCAATCAACGGTTATAAGGTCTAGAGCACCACTAACATGGAGCACCTGACTCATTTCCAATTTTATATGGCACTCACCTTATTTTATCTTATCTAAAAATAAAGTAAGAAAGCTTTTAAACTCATGTGAACCTTTAAGGGTTTGACTTAGTTGCTTTAAGCCCTTATTCTGTGTGAGTGGTTAAAATAGTGGTCTGCATTGTTTCTTGCATCCATTGAGAAGAAAAGCATGTACTATCTGTCAGGGCTAAAGTTGGGGAACTAAATTATGCAGGAGAATCAGAATATTGGTATACTTCTACGCTTTCATGTTCATTCATTAGCATTTCAATGTTTGATCATTTGATCATGCCATTAATTGGAAGCAAAGCACACAAAATAATGGCAAAAAATTACTAAAACTATGTTAGTTAGAAGCCTCGCATGGCTTAAGAATATGTCTAAGATAGAAACCTGAGGTACACTCTTTCTAGTTTCTATAAGCTAGCCATTGGAATTGAGTTAAGTAATACTCAATTTGAATGGTGAGTCCCGATTGTGATACTAGGGTTCATTGCCATTTGCTTCTTTTATCATGTTTAGCAATGTTAAACATGGTTCAATGGTGGAAAATATGTGCATGGCTGGAGAGAACTTAACCAAGAAATGAAATGTGTGATTCTTTTGGAAGTGCTGTTAGAATTTTGGGACCAGAATTTGATGGTAACTAGAAAAGTGCAATGGAATTTTTTTGAGTAAAAATTTCAGGGAGAAGCCACCTTTTTGTTTGAGATTGTAGATCTGGGAATATTTGTGACTTAGTTATATGCAGAAAAGGCTGCTGACTACGGCATTTTATTTCTTGAACTTTAAGGTCTCCTTTCTAGCCAGTGCTTGTCTATGATTGAAGGCACTTTTGCTTTTGGTCCAGGTATACCGTGAATATGATACTGTCTTGAGATTCATGTTAAAGAGGGCAAAGATAAAGTATACGAGTCACAAAAAAAAAAAAAACAAAAACAAAAACAGATAAAGTATACAGAGATAAGTAGGAGAAAATTAAAGTGGTAAAATTTTATAAACAACCATATTATGTATACATGAAAAAGCAACTATCAAATTAGTTATTGGTATCAAAACTTAAAATATAAAATATACATTAAAAATAAAAAATTAGTTAAACGACACATATTTATACACAAATATATGATACTAGAAGACACCAAAAAAAAAAAATACATGATAGAAGAAAAAAAAAGCAACAAATTATCGTAGTTTCCTAACTAGTAAATTATAAAGCAAGAATCGGGTAATGTTATTTGTACATTTGTTAGACCAACTAAGTTTAATTAAAGGAAAAGTATAGCTAAATGTTATGAATCGGTCCAATAGGGCCCAATCCGCTAATTAGTACTAAACACACTTGGCCCATAAGGTCAATGATCAAGCTAAAAAATAAAAGATTCGACAAGATCATGAAAAGATTTTACCCGAATCTTAACCACCCAATACTATATAAACAGGTAAAACACCCCCGAAGGTACGCATTCTCTAAACCATAACTTCCCATATTAGCTATAGAATCTCATAATCATAATTCTGGAATTCTGGTGTTATTCTTCTCATCTATATCAACCACCTTCTTCGGTACCAACCCTTGGACTCTTCCGAGTGCTTCCCTCGGAAAGAACATTCTCTCTCACTCGTTCTTATTGTGTATTCTCTCTCACACTAAGGTCCATTGGATCATTATTTGGTACTTTTGTGCTTAACATTGGCGCCGTCTGTGGGGATCTAGACTTTAAAATCGAGTCGGGAGACGAAAATTGAACCTCCGAGACAAAAGATGGTGGATATTCAGCACGACAACGAAGGCGATGACGAGAACAACATACCTCTGTTCACCCCGGAGAAGAGAATGATCCCTTCAAACCAGAACATCCAACAGATGGAAGTTGCCCTGAAAGAACTCTTTGAGAGACAGACTCGGGAGGCAGCAATCGCTTTTGAAGCGATGAAAAGGGCGGAAGCCATGGCGGCCAGACAACAAGCCTTGTTGGAGGAGGCCGAGAAAAGAGACAAAGAGTGAAAAGCACGATTCAACAATAGACCTCCTAATACTAAGGACACTAGCAGGACAGTAGACTCACAAGTGCACACCTGAAAGCCATCCGTTGCGATCGGCAGCCAACCCCAAAGGAAAACAGCAAACACTCCTTCTCGCTTGAAATCCTCTCGGAAGAGCTCCCCAAAAAGTTCAAGTATCTGGTAGATATGGAGCCATACGACGGAACCAGTGATCCGAAACATCACCTGGATGTCTTTGACAATAGGATGGTACTCCTAAATGCCTCAGACGCTGTAAAGTGCAAAGGCTTCACTGTGACCCTCAAGAAGGACGCGCTGACATGGTTTAACTCTTTATCGTCCGGAAGCATCAAAAGCTTCTCTAAATTGTCTGAAAGTTTTCTGAAAAGCTTCACCACTCGGAGAAAGCTTCCAAAGACATGTCTGAATCTCTACTCCATCATGCAGAAGTCGGAAGAATCTCTCCAGAATTATCTAGACCGCTTCAATACTGAATGCACCCAAATTGAGGGACTGCAATGTCAAGCAACCCTGATGGCACTGGTTAAAGGCCTCCGGGAGGATACCCCATTCCTAAAAAGCCTTACCAAAAGGCCACCCAAAACAATGGAAGAGATTCAAGAGAGATCTCACGAGTACCTGCAACAGGAAGAAGGACAAACAACAGTAAAAACTGATCGTGACAAGAAGGAAACTAGTCGGAAGGATCTGCCGCGAGAAGATCGCAGCAGGCGGGAACAGCGCTCTGGTAGATCCTACTACAATCCCCTGAATGTCTCACTAGCGGCCTTCTTACATGAAGTGTCCCAAGTGAACACTCACAGAGGCGACCGGAATGCCTACTGCAAGTACCATAAGCAGAACGGTCATGACACAGAAGATTGCCGGGCCCTCCTCGAATTTGTCGCGCGAGGATTGAAGAAGGGAAAGTTCCGTGAATACACCGAAAGAAGTAATGATCGGGGAGATGATAGAAGGACAAGACATAAGGCGAGCAGCCCAAATAAGTCTCTTGAACGAAAGGATGAACCCAAAGAGGGTGTGGCTAGAAGAGAAATCAAGATGATCTCGGGAGAGCTACCGGATGATGGAAATCCACCATCCCGGAAAGCGGAAAAAAGGAGTAAGCATTCATGCCTCGCCGTCAAAGTCATGCCAAGAGCACTACATGACAAACCACCTCCAGAAATCACATTCTACTCGGAAGAGATCGATAGAACCACCGACACTCTAAATCCTCCTTTAGTGATCTCCATGGATGTCATTGATGCAATAATCCGATGAGTCTTCGTGGACCAAGGAAGTTCTGCAGACATCCTCTTTCGACGTTGCTTTGATGCACTCGGACTCACTGACAAAGACCTAGAGAGCCATTCCGACGAGTTGGTTGGATTCTCTGGTGAAAGAGTAACCCTAGATGGTTTTGTCACGTTATGGGCCAGTATCGGTGACCTACCAAATAGACGAAGCACAAAAGTAAGGTGGCTGGTCGTCAACCACAACTCTGCCTACAATGCGGTTATGGGAAGACCAACCCTCAATAGGATAGGAGCAGTTGTAGCAACCTCCATTCTAACAATGAAGTTCATAACTGATGGAGGGAAAGTAGGAGTATTCCGCGGGGAAAAGCAAGAAGCGGAGAAATGCCATAACGCCACCTTACACATCTCCAAGGAGCAAGTCCCGAAGCTACAGAAGCCGGATGGAGCCAAGGGATGCCTCTTAGTGGATCTTGAACACCAGAGAAGAAGATGCAGGAGAGACCAAAGCCGGAAGATGATCTTCAACAAATCCAAATAGGGAAAAAGTCCGAGAAAGTGACCATGATCGCAAAAAACTTGCCGGAAGAACTGAAGAGAAAGTTGACTCAATTCTAGAAGCAGAATTCCGACCTCTTTGCATGGACAGCGGCTGACATGCCTGGGATAGATCCAAACTTTTCCAGCCACAAGCTGTCCATTATACATGGTAGCAAGCCGGTAGCTCAAAAGTTGCGGCGAATGAGTCCAGAAAAAGTGGCTGAAACCAAGAAACAGGTTCAAAGCCTTCTCGAGGCAGGATTCATCCAAGAGATTAAGTACCCTACATGGCTCAGCAACATAGTAATGGTGCCTAAAAGCAACGGGAAAATGGCGAATGTGTGTTGACTACACTAGCCTGAATAAGACGTGTCCTAAAGACCCATACCCACTCCCAAGCATCGATGGATTGGTAGACAAAGCTTTCGGGTAAAAATTTCTCTCGTTCATGGACGCCTATTCCGGATACAATCAGATCCCAATGTATCCCGGAGATGCTTAAAAGACGGCATTCATCACTCCAATCGGCAGCTTTTACTACAAAGTAAGGCCATTCGGACTAAAGAATGCAGGATCCACATACCAAAGGCTCATGGATGTAGTCTTTAAAGAGCTAATCGAGGGCATCCTCGAAGTATATGTTGATGATATGCTAGTCAAGGCAAAAGCGGAAGAAGAACTTATCCCAAATTTGGAAAAAAGTTTTTAGCAAGTTGAGGGAACATCAAATGCGCCTGAACCCGGCAAAATGCGCCTTTGCAGTAGAGGACGGAAAATTCCTTGGTTTTATGCTGACTAACAGAGGAATTAAAGCCAACCGGGAAAAATGCCAGGCCATTATCTCCATGAAGCAGCCGGAGTCTCTGAAATAAGTACAAACGCTGACCGGCAGGCTAGTAGCCCTCTCCAGATTCTTAGCAGTTTCAGCCATGAAGGCAGCCCCCCTATTTAAGTTGATGAAAAAAGGGGCAGAATTCAAGTGGACGGAAGAGTGCGAAGCAGTTTTCAAAAGCTTCAAAGAGTACTTATCTGCACTTCCTATCTTAGTCAAACCAGAACAAGGAGAACCCCTAATAGTCTACTTGGCCTCAACCGATGAAGCGATGGCCGGAGCTTTGGTACAAGAAAACGATAAAGTGCAGCAGCCTATATATTTCGTAAGCAAAACCCTACAAGGGGCAGAGCTGAAATACCAAAGGTTAGAAAAGCTAGCGCTTGCACTCGTGGTGACTGCTAGGAGACTGCGGCAATACTTTCAAGCCCATCCTATTGTCGTCAAAACGGATCAGCCACTAAGGCAGGTACTGCAGAAGCCAGACCTGGCAGGAAGAATGTTGAGCTGGTCGGTAGAGCTCTCAGAATAACACATCCGCTATGAAGGAAGAATAGCAATAAAAGGACAAGTGATGGTCGACTTCGTCGCAGAGCTCACCCCCAATAACACGACCTCTTAATCCTTAGCATGGATCCTCCATGTGGACAGATCCTCAAACAATAAGGGAAGCGGATGAGGCACGATCCTTGAAGAACCAGAAGGAGTTACAATTGAGATGGCAATAAAATTCCAATTTCAAACAAGCAATAATCAGGCAGAATATGAAGCACTCATAGCAGGTCTAAAGCTGACAAAAGATGTTGGAATCCTTGAGTTGGAAATTAGATTCGACTCTCAAATTGTCACGTCTCAAGTAAACGAAAACTATCAAGCTAAAAACCCCCAAATGGCTAAGTACCTGGAAAAGGTAAAAGAGCTATTAAACCTTTTTCAGAAAGTACAGGTGATGCATATCCCTCGGAAGGAGAATGACCGAGCGGACACTTTGTCAAAGTTGGCAAGCACTAATTAAACCAAGCGGAAGCAACCACACCCTAACCCAAGAGATCAAGGAGAAGCCCTCTATTGATGAACCCCAAGAGGTACTAGTAGTTTCGGCTGAAAGCAGTTGGAAAAGGCCCATCATCGATTTCCTTGAGAAGGGAATCCTCCCAAAAGAAAAATGGGAGGCTAACATGATGAGAAGGGACGTAGCGAATTATGTCACGGTGGGTGGAGAGCTATACCGAAGAACAACAGTTATGCCTCTGCTCAAATGCGTAGAAAAAGAACGAGTCCCCATCATCATAGCCGAAGTACACGAAGGAGCCTGCGGCCAACACCAAGGGGTGAAAACAATCATCAGAAGGATACTCCTCGCTGGAGTGTACTGGCCCCATATGAAAATCGATGTCATGCAATACATTAAGAAGTGCCAAAGATGCCAAGAGCACGCCAAGGTGTAGAAAATCCCAGCAACTAAGCTGTCCACGATTGTATCCCCTTGGCCGTTCGATAAATTGGGAATAAACCTCCTGGGCCCTTTTCCAAAAGGACCCAGGCAAGTCAAGTACCTTATTGTAGCCATCGACTACTTTACAAAGTGGGTGGAAGCTGAACCCCTAGCATCAATTACCGCAGCACAATGTCGGAAGTTCGTGTGGAATAACAAAATCACCAGATTCGGAGTTGCAAGGGTCATCACTTCCGAAAATGGAACTCAATTTGCTGATAAAAAATTCAAAGAGTTCTTGGAAGGCTTCCACATCCATCAGCAATTCTCATCGGTAGAGCACCCCCAAGCCAATGGACAAGTTGAAGCCATGAATAAGATAATCCTAAATGGATTAAAGAAAAGGCTTGATCACAAGAAGGGTTGTTGGGCGGATGAGCTCGGAAGCGTCCTCTGGTCATATAGGACAACAGACCAGTCGGCGACAGGACTTACCCCCTTCGGACTAACCTATGGCATGGAAGCTATGGTCCCTTTAGAACTAACTGAAGAAACAAGTCGAGTCTCAGCCTACAACTCAGAGGAAAATGAAAAGAATAGAGAGATCGATGTAGATCTAATTTCCGAAATCCAAGAAGGGGCAAGAATGAAGCAGCAATCGGCAAAAGAACTCTTAGCAGCCCGTTACAACAAGAAGGTCAAGAACCGAGAGCTGGAAGAAGGAGACCTGGTGCTAAGAAGGGCTGGCATAGGAGAAAAGAATGCTGCCCAAGGAAAGCTAGGAGAAAACTGGGAAGGACCCTACCAAGTAGTTAAAGTGCTCGAAAAATGAGCATACAAGCTCCGCACAGTTGAAGGTACCCAAGTGCCAAGGACTTGGCACATATCAAACCTAAAAAGGTATCATATGTAAAAAGAACGTAGTAGCTTGTACTCTTTTTTCTCCCATCTTTATTTTTTCCCCAAGAGGGTTTTTCGGATGACGAGGTTTTAATGAGGCATGTAAGTGTTCCGGCCACATTGGCCGTAATCAATAAAAGTACTTTATATATTTCTTATCTCTCCTATTTTTCACTCTTAAGCATTACAATTATGCATTCTTTTTAGTCTCAAAAAGATAACAAAGAGCCCGGGAGCCAAAAAGTTAAAGATTTAAAATTAACCCAAAGGGCAAACTATAAAGTGGCCGGACCAAATGCCACAACACCACACCGGACTGATCACCCGGATGATGAGTTGCAAACAAAAGCAAAGCTATGCAAAACGATAGTCAAAATCAAAGACATCGCGAGCAGCAAGCTCAATAAAAAAGCACAAAAAATTTTAACGTTCCCAAGTTACAAAGGCAAGATAGACACCAACAAAAGTCAGACAAATCAGCCTAAGTTTCCAAATTTTAGCATCACAAAACCGCAAATAGAAAAAGAAACACTTGCATGCAAAAATCCAGAAAACAACCTTTTTTTTTTTAAGAAAAAGGGTCAAAAAACCCAACTGTTCACCAAGAACACAAAATGATCATGTGCCATGAAAAAGGGCACAACACCAGAACCAATTGTTCACAAGTAAGTAAAAACATTACAAAAATCCTAGGTGGGGCAATCCCCACTCTCTCCAGTTGCACCTCCAGGTTCCGACTACTGAACCTGCTGTACCTGCTCAGTTATCTCCGGTTACTGCTCTTGGGTCACTACGTCAGCATGCGGCGAGTCATCCATCATTTCTAAATCCTTCTTAGAAGCCTCCTTGCGGTTGATAATCCTCCGGCTCTTGGGATCCCAACGAGTATCCAAAGTGATTACAAAAAAGTCAACCCTAGGGGAAAGATGAGACACTTGGTCCAACACAATTTCCAAGGTTTCTTGGGACATGTCCAAGGTCTCATCCCCAAGCTTCTTCCACTCGGCCTCCCAGAACTCCACAGAGGCGTTAGCCGCGTCCAGAGCAGTCTGCTCCTCTGACAAGGAGGTGTTGAGAACACTAACATCCTTGTCGGCTACCTCAGCCCTTTTTTGCTCCTTCTTAAGGGAGAGCCGGCAGGAGGCCAACTACGTGTTTAACACCTTGATATCCTCCTCCAGTTGGTTGACCTGATCCAAAGCGGACTGGCGCTCACCCTCCCTCTAAGAAAGTTGATCCTTCAAGGTATCAACCTCCTTCTTCAGAGGGAGATACACCAATGCAGAATCCCTTTCAGCCGTCAACACAACAATCGGATCCTGGGCAGTAGCAAGCTCTTTCTCATTCTTAAGCTTCGAAGAAAGGGTACCCTGCAAGCCGACCTGACCAAGAGAAGATCAGAATAAGCACACAAACGACACAAGCATGTTTACAAAAAATAAGCATATGCAGTTATCCAACACATAGCTATACCAGAAAGCAAGCAAGAGCCTTGGTAGTGAAGCGGTAGGACTCTCCGAGCAGCTACTCCAGGGGCATCTTCACAATAGCTCGACGAACAAAAGATTAAGTAACCCTGCCATCAATGGCTTTCTGATAATCAAACTTTTCCGGAAAAGCCAAATCAACGGGGTGCACATCATGCTCCCAAGACAAATCATCACCAAGCACCCGGTCAGTCACACTGACGTCGTCCTATTTTCTCTTCTGCCTCTTCCGCCTAAGATCAGTAGACGGATCTTCCTTCACACCCTCCTCAGCATCAAGGCAAATAGTGCTCGAAGGCAATTTCTTCTGAGAGCGAGTGGTAATTGAAGAAACAGGTTGGATAACCTTAGGCGAAGCAGCCACGTCAGTCGAAGAAGACACACCGGCTGCAGCAGAAGGGACAACAGCAGGGATATTTACCGGGATAGCGACCGAAAGAATAAAGCGAGGGCCCATCTTGGAGGTATCTGCCAGCTGAGCCCTAAGCTTATCAAGACGATTTTGTTTCATCTTCACCTCTAGGAAGCTATCTGCAACAAAGGAGTGAAAAGATGAGAAAACAGAACAACAAATATAAAACACAGCTATAATAATCCAGAAGATAAATACCAAGAAATTGAGCAACTTCAACGTCATTATGATCAAGAATCCAGCGACAAGAAAAATCATATTTCTTCTTCGGCAAACCAGCCGAAAGCGAAAGAAAAACCGGAAGCGAAAGAAAAAATTTACAGGCAGCAGTCTCTAGAGGGTCCAGGTTGAAGACAGTGAAGTCTTTCACCTCAGGTTTCCAATATACCTAAGGAAAAGGGTTACCTTCATCATCCAGCCAAAAGACCCGTTTGCCAGGAGCAGCCAACATTTTGAAATAGTGCCACTTAAACTCCTGGATGGACTCCTCATACGAGCCCAGCAACCTACGCCCCTGATGTGCTCGGAAGGAGACATAACCCTTCCCAGAAGGAGGAAACAGAATATCATAAATATACAAAAATAAGCGAGCAGTTGGATGAAAGCCAAAGTGAAGGCAGACCCGCTCAAACGCTCGCAAAAAACCCCACCCATTCAAGTGCAATTGGTTGACAACCACCTTGCAACGGGTTAACACAGATCTTTTGAAGTCTGAAAGAGGGAAAGTGACCCCCAACCGAGTAAACAACTCCTGATATCCCCAGAGAAAATGGGGACCGTCCTGCTCCACCCGAAATGGCACATGGTCGAAAGGCCAAGCGGTCTCCAACTACGAGTCCCTCATTAATCTAATGTGGCAACGAAGTTCGGGAAGGGAATCCCGAGAGTCACCTATAGTCGGGTGAACATCTCTTCATCCACCCGCCCATACAACTGAGCCTCAGCCTCACTCAGCGGCCGTGGTTTCCTCACGTCCTGGCAAGATCTTTTCTTCCTCATTTCTAAAATTTCAAATAAATAAACAAGCCTGTAGCAAGGAGCAGGACCAAGTTTCTTAGAAAAGCTTAGAGAAAGAAGGAAAAAAGGGGAAAAAGAGACACTTGCATTCAGAGAGGAACGCCCACACGGCCAAAACAACACAAAAAAAAAACTTTTTCAGGAAATACGAATACAAACAACGCTTTGAAGCAGAGTACAAAAACAGAAGAAGTAAATACTTGTAGAAAGAACCGCTGATGGGATCGATCTTGGAGAAAGGCAAGAACTTGGAGAAAGGCAAGTTCTTTTTTTCTTCAAACTCGCGGAGACGAAGCACTCAGAAATGTAAGAAAAAGAAAGAAGGTCTGGGAAAAAAGAAAACTCAAACTTTTGAAATCCCTAAAGAGCTTTCACAACACGCTTTCAGGAATTGAAAGGGGCAAGTACTGACGATGGGACGGTTACTGGAACTTTGAAAACCATTCCCACCACTTTTTCTTTCGAAAAACAGCCAAAGAACATTTTTCCTCAAAAACATGACACATGGCAGTTGGAAGATAGACCAATCAAAACAACCCGAAATTTGCTAAACAACTCGGAAATCGAATAAACACATTCATTTCCCGAGTGGGGGTAATGTTATGGACCGGCCCAACAGGGCCCAATCCGCTAGTTAGTACTAAACACACTTGGCCCATAAGGTCAAGGATCAAGTTAAAAAAGGAAAGATTCGATAAGATCATGAAAAGATTCTATCCGAATCTTAACCACCCAATACTATATAAACAGGGGAAAACACCCCCCAAGGTTCGCATTGTCTAAACCCTAACCTCCCATATTAGCCCTAGAATCTCATAATCCTAATTCTGGGATTCTGGTGCTATTCTTCTCATCTATATCAACCACCTTCTTCGGTACCAGCTCTCAGACTCTTCCTAGTGCTTCCCTCGAAAGGAACATTCTCTCTCACTAGTTCTTATTGTCTATTTTCTCTCACACTAAGGTCCATTGGATCATTGTTTGATACTTCTATTCTTAACAGTAACTAATAATTTTTTAACTAACAAATCAGTCAACAAAAAATAGAATATTCGAAACTATTGTTTATAGAATATCTACAATGGACGCTATAGAATATTTGAAACCTAAAGTAATCTCAGTCAACTTTATATTTTTTTTAGAAACAGAACATCCGAAACTTAAAAACAGAATATTCAAAACATAAAGAAATATAACATCTAATTCAAGTTGTTGGCTGAATTTTTATTGGTTACCTAGTATGGTTGTTAATTAAATCATCTATTTCTATGCTAAATAAAAGTCTATTTCAGTGTTAAATGGTACAAAAAATAATACTAAAATGAACATTTATTTGACATTAAAATAATCTTCTATTTGACATAGAATAAATATTTTGATTGGATTTTATTAGATAAAATATATATTCTTTAATTTATTTTTAATATATAAAGTACTTAAGATATTTTTTAATAAATTATAATATATACTATTTCTAAACTCATTTAAATAATATGAATAGAAAATAAAGTTGGACATATTTACATGTAATGATTTTCGATGTGTCCGAACTTGTTTGGAGAATATTTTTTACAACATTGCTAGATAACCAATAAAAAAATCAGCTAATATGAACCAATAATTTATATTGGATGTTCTATTTCTTTAGATTTTGAATACAACCATGCTAGGTAATTAATAAAAATTCAGCCAATATCAACCAACAACTTAAATTAGATGTTCTATTTCTATGTTTCAGATGTTCTGTTTTAAGTTTTGGATGCTCTGTTTCTAAAAACTATAAAGTTGGCTGAGGTTGCTTTAGGTTTCGTATTTTCTATAGCTTCCATTGTGAATGTTCTATAAATAATAGTTTCGGATGTTCTATTTTTTTTATGGCTGATTTGTTGGTTAGAAACTTATTGGTTACCTATATTTTTTCTTTTGCATATTCTGTTTATAGATTTCGAATGTTTCATTTATTTTATTGTTCACGTTTTATAAATAATGATTACGAATATTATGTTTTTTATTGACTGATTTATTAGTTAAAAAAATATTAGTTATTTGTATTTTTTTATTTTTTGTTATTTTATTAAGGTACAATTAGATGCGAAAAATATGTGATTAAGACGAGTGTCAAGTGTTATATCCAAAATGGGTCAAACATTTAAATATGTCAACTCAACAGAGTGCCTGTGTTTTAACATAAATACAATAACAATTTTTCTTATAAAATGCCATTGAGAATCCCATCAGAGTTCATAAATCCCACGTGATACTCACATGAATGTCATCATAATGAAACACAGTTCACTCATGCATGTTTGATGCTTGTTTTATCCCCTTAGCTAGTAGTCAGCATGAATCTTTGAACAATAATTAACATGCCTGCTATCAATAATATGTTATGGGAGATATATAAATCATTAAATCCCTTTGCTTAAACAAGAAGCACATTAGACATTACCTACCCCTTTTCAGGAAGAAAGCACAAAGAAGTGAAGAACCGTGCCCTATGCCTCATGCTTTCTCCTTTCCAATTGTTCCTTGCAGTAGGGGTAACTATGTGTAGTCAATTTTACAAATTACTGAAGTCTCAATTAGCACGTTTGCAATAAATACCTTGATCATGAAGACATCAACCAAAAGATAGGACAAGCAGCTAGCTTATAATTTGTTGTTAGAGCAGTGTAATAGAGTTATAAGATCTCGAGAGAACACTCATCATAAAAACCAACCATTATATATGGTGAGAAAGTTTAAAGTCTTATAAGACTTTTTTTTCCCAGTTGTAGCCCTCTGATATAAAATTTTGATTACTTGAAACTCGTAACATTTCATATTTTCATTCCTTTTTAAGAGTGTCTTGATAGCTCCACTCTGATATTTTCCTCGATATTTTGCCAAACTCTTCATAGATAATTCTTTTCGGTTAGCCAACACTCGATGAGAAAAGTTAGTAAAATACTTGAAGAAACTTCCAAACAACGCGGTCATAAGCATTTTCAATATCAATTTTAAAGACCATAGATCTTTTCTTAGACTTGGTTTTTCTCATAAAGTGCAGAACCTTTTGAATTACAATAATATTTTTCAGTAATTCCTCTTCCCGGAATATATACCTTCTCTGGAGAGGGCCAATAATCTCAGTGAGAAAGAGACAGAAATGGTTAACCAACACTTTGGTAATGATCTTTTAAATAACGAGTAAATACTCAAATTGACTCCTGAAATTTGAGATCGGTTTCAAATTAGCCCCTCAAATTTCATTTGTCTCATTTTGGACCCTCAAATTTCTAATTTTGTTCCAATTTAGGCATTTCGTTATCTTGCTACCAACGTTGACCGTTAGGTTTCCACACGCTGGCTGTAACTCAAAAACTGAATTTTTTTCTCGGCGCCACAAAATTCATAAACGACTCCGTTCTTCCGTTTTTGAGTTAAAAACACCTCTAATGAGTTAAAACGACGTCGTTTATAAGATTTTTGACTCATAAATATCGTCGTTCTTCCGTTTTTTAGTTCAAAAGGAAAGAACGTCGTTTATGAGTCTTGTGGCGCCAAGAGCAAAATTTTATTTTTGAG
This sequence comes from Stylosanthes scabra, assembly GCA_036250425.1. Classification (NCBI taxonomy): domain Eukaryota; kingdom Viridiplantae; phylum Streptophyta; class Magnoliopsida; order Fabales; family Fabaceae; genus Stylosanthes; species Stylosanthes scabra. The sequence goes on from JASCZI010030225.1 coordinate 36,125, forward strand.
TTACAGTCAGCGTGACAATCTAACGGTCCACATAAGCAGCAAGATAATGAAATGTCTAAACTGGAACAAAATTAAAAATTTGAGAGGTCTAAAATGAGGTTAATGAAATTTGAGGGATTAATTTGAGGCTGATCTCAAATTTAAAAAGTCAATTTGAATATTTACTCTATAAATAACATTACAAAGATTGATAGGGCGGGAATCTTTCATAATTGACTCTTTCCTAACATTTTTAAGAATAAAAATTTGTGGATTAAAATCTTTAATCTTCAATTTCTATCCTACGCTGTAGTCCGTAGATGGAAAAGGAAAAATGCTAATTAGGGCCCGGGTTTCAACTTTGTAAACTTTATATAGCATTGGATATAGACAGGAGTCCTAATTTATCGTATTAATGTTTAAAATAAAAAGAATAAAAGAAATTAAACATAAATATTATTTTTTAAATATTAAAAATGTAAAAATATTCATAAAACTTTATTTAAAAGTTAAAAAAAGTAATTACAAAAATAATAATTTTATGTGAATAAGTAGTTTTGGCCAATTAAGTAAGATCAAATGACTTATTTCTATACTAAATAGAAGAGTATTTCGATGTCAAATAAAACTTTATTTAGATATATACTATTTTTTTATACTTTTTGATATCAAAATAATATTCTATTTAACATGAAAATAAATTACTTAATTATACTTAATTAACTAAATCACTCGTTCAAATAGCATTATCCATCGTCTTGTACCTTTCAATTCTTAAGCTTTTTCTTCACTTTTTCTTTATTTTTAAACCCTTTAATAATTGCCTTCTAACTTTTCTCCCTACCTTTTATCATCAAACACAGATACCACGGGACATATCTGGGACCACTGGCTATTATTATTAAAAAATAATAGAATATAAAGGAGAATTAGTGTATAAAAAATTTTTCCAAAATATTTTTGTCATATATAATCTATAAAAAATCATTTTTTTTTTTGTTTCAAGGGCTAAAACAATTCAATCACATTTTAACAAGGTTTTTAAGATTGCTTTGTTAAATTATACAATGACATTCTAGTTAATATCAAGTTTTTATCAGAAATTTAAAAGAATATCCCAATTTACTGTCGTTGTGAATTAGAGGGCGAAATCATGGAAGACAATCCACAATTACAACAACTTACTATGGGAGTTATAAGAAAAGCTAGTAATAAATTTCTTTTTTAAGGAACCCCCTAGTCCCGCAATGGATTGTTGAAATAGCCGTGTGGCTGTGAAGCTTTGGATTTTCGCTAAGCGAGAAGGAGGAATAAGGATATCACAATGAAGTTATTTTTTCTTTGTTAAGGTTTGTTTGGATAAGAGGAATGAAATAGAAAGGAAGGGAATAGAGAGGAAGGTAGGAAAAAGAAAAAAAGTGAATTGATTTTTATTTTCCTTTTGTATGTTTGGATGAAAGGAAAATAAGAACAAAGGAAAGAAAAGAAAGAGTAACTTTTTTTGTTTGGTTGAAGAGAAATCTGGAAGAAAAAAAATATATTAGTATTAAATAAAAATTTTATCTTTATATTATAAAAAGAACTCTATCTAAAATGTTATGTTAGGTGTACATCAAAATTAATTACCAATGTATAATACATTGAAATACAAAAATACATGTGTAATTTAGTTATTTTTAATATGTATTTTGTATTTTAATGTGTATTATACACTAGTGGCTAATTTTGGTATACAAATAGAATTATTACTATCTAAATATTATTTATCAATTCAAAATAAATAAAATTAAATTGATATAATAATACATTTAATAATTGAACAAAAATTTTATCCATATTATAAATTAATATAACTATTAAAAGTATCAATAATTTTTATAAAAAAATCAATTCATCTTTTTAGCAAGGATAATATGGAGAATTCAGTTTTATTATTATTTGTTTACCCATATTATAAATTAATATAATTATTAAAAATATCAACAATTTTTTTTAAAAAAATCAATTTATTTTTTAATATGAATAATATGAAGAACTTGATTTTATTATTATTTATGTCCACTTTTCCTTTCACTTTCCACCCACATTAAGGAGGAAAAATTTTTAGTGGACCCCACTTATTTTTTATAAACTATTCCCTCATTCTCTTCAATTTTCCTTTTGAACCAAACAAATGAAAATTTCAGTTTTCCTCTCCTTTTCCCTCCTTCTCTTTCCCCTCCATTCTTTCTCCCTCTAAACAAACAAGCCCTTAATGAGAAATTATTAGTTGTTCTTAGAGTAACTTATTCTCTTACTCTCTCCACTAATGAACTGTAGCCCATATGGCATTACTCCCTCCCCGTTGTAAGAGGTCTCGGGTTCAATCCTCCCCTTAAACACAAAAAAAAAATTCTCTTACTCTCTCCAATTAAATAGTGCCATGTAGCAGTTTCATTTAATTCAAAAATAATAATAATAACATATTTTTAAAAATTTTATAACTTATTATTTAAAAACACTAAAAAAAGGTTGATATATTTCTAAAAATTATAATAATTATTATTTTAAAATTAATAGAAAAAGCGGCAGAACAGTTTCTAAAAATTGTCTTTTAAGAGTTACACTTACAGTTACAAAATTATTAATTTATTCACACTTATTACTCTCCTTTGAGCCCAATTTGTGTCTTATGTCTTTTATGTTATTGTACTTATTACATAATTGGTAATTGTCATTGAATTTATTTATTAAATTATTTATGTCATCGTAAAATATATCACTAGTTTAGCTTATTATGTGCTTTAAAATTAAATTTTTTAAATTTTGGATGTTTAGATTTAAAATTATGTATGATATATTTTTTATTTTATATAACAGATACAAGTTTACGAGTTAACTCGTGAGTCGAATTTTGTTTCGCTCCACAAATTTACTTAGACTCACGAGTTTGACTACCTCGTATGTAGGAGTGTCAGTCAGCCAACCCACCCTGCCAAAAGCCCACCTACCCAACCCGTCAATTTTATTTTTTTTTAAAAAAATTATATTTATTAAGAAAATTTCACAAACATTTCATTCACTTATAATATTTAATTAAATATTATCCAAAACATCTAATTAACATTATTTTCTTAATATAATTTCATAAACATTTCAATAACTTATAATATTTTTTACTAATTAACTAATTGTTTTTTTAATTTTAAAAATAAAAAAGCTCGACGAGCTAGTCCACCGAAGCTCATCAAAGCCCGAGGGTTAGGCATGGCGGATTTACTTATTGTCACGGTTTTTTAAATATTAGCCTGGCCCACCTTTTGCGGGCTAAGCGAGCCAACATCGGTATTTGTCGTTTGACATCCTTATGCATGCAAATTTTAAACAAAAATTAATTTTAAAAGGGAATGAAGATTGGTGATATTCATTCAGGTGGATTGATTTGGGTGAATTTCCCAATAGTAAAAAAGGGCCAATCGATATACAATATGCTATTGATTTCAATAAGTCTACGGTGGAAGGGAGGGGCCGGCGGAAGGAGATAACAATTCTGGGGTAGTTGAGAGTCAACAACGAGTTGGGCCAAATGATTCTAGCGATGGTCCACCATACAACCTATAAAATATTAAGGAGAAGAAAAAGCCAAGCAAGTGGAGCACTTCTCCTATCAGGCAAAGGCTAAGGATGCGATGACCAGAGAAAAATAAATCTTTGTTGCTTTATTTTGCATTTTCAGTATGTTCCATGTTTTTTCTTATTTGTTGTTTAGTTTGTATTTCTAAAATGTTAAAGTTTTTTTCTATTTAATTTAATGAGAGTAGAATTATGTTCCATGTTTTTTCTCATTTGTTGTTTATTATGTATTTCTAAAATGTTAAAGTTTTTTCATAAAATACATATATTTTTACTTCAAATGCAAAGAAAAACATTATAATAAAAAAAGGGATAAGTACTATTTATGCCCAAAAGGTTTGGGTCAAAAATCTTGTTTGTCACAATCATTTTTTTTCTCAAAGCTGCCACAAAAGTTTTGAAAACACATTAAAAAGATCAAAATAAAATATTTTTGACGAAAATACCCCAGTCTTTTTGTGAGCATGTATTTTTTTCAATTTCACCACTGGTCTAACCGATCGAACCAGAATGCACAAAATTAATAAAAATAAATGCACAAAAATTATTAAATATTCTAATATAAATGTTACACACAATTTTTTTATTATGAAAAAGAAAAAATAATCTCAATTTAATCAAATGTATTTTGTAAAAGAAACATTTCCATGTTTAAAACCAATATAGAAACAATATAGAAACATTCCCTTTGGCATTCCCTAGATCATTCTCTTTGGCATTATAGAAACACCAAACCGAGCCAAAACAGAATTCCAGACTAACATCAATTAAAACAAACAAGACCACTACTTATAAATATTGCTACTACATGTTATGAGCATCTCCTCTTGTTTGCTCCTCCTATGCTTCCTGGTCTTGCCAACTAATTCTCATTCCACTCTATCCAACACTCTTGCTTTGCCGCATCTGCTACTTCTCATTCTCCTTTTCTTGAACTAGTTTACTGCTCGCACCATGCGCGGGTGAAATCTGTCCACAATTCAGAATTTCAGATTGTATAATGGGGTATAATCTACGTATTTAATTTGGTAGATTAAATTTTAATAATAAATAATTTGTGAAGATTTAGATATATCTTCTACATAATCTGTGTGGCAAATACTTGAGCTACATAATCTTAATATGCATTATTGTGTGATCTAAATTAACTAATATATAAATACCCCAAATAAAATATGCTATTATTCTACTCTCTACAGATTTGCCAAACTATATTTAACAAATAGCCTGCTATACTTGCTTCTATTAGTTGTATTACATTTACAATCTCATGTCTCAAGCATGAATCCCTAAATTTATTACTTGTATATTACAAACCTGGTACACACTACAAAAGATGTCTATTGTATTAGAATGAAGAAACCTTAGCTGACACAAAAATAGTTGACTTAATCCTTTGTGAAAATTTTAGCCAATAGGCTGTAAGTATGAACTATCATAAAGGGAGATAGGCTTTTTTCCTAACACTAATATAGACACACAAGTTCACAACTCTTTTCTTAACAATTAAAGGGGTTTGAACATTTCTACAAAAGGTTATAAAGCTTTTTAATATTTGTACTTATTGAGCCTTTTAATTTCATGTTTTGGAGCAGCAATTTAATTAACCTTTTCAAAGAAATTCTCCACCTCTTTGAAGTGGTGCTTTGGGAAAATACACAGTAACCCTTATTCAAATTATCACCAAAAAGAGTGATTTCCCACTTGATATCTTTGCTGAACTGCCGTGAGCTTTATCCAGACAAAGCTAAAAGGTTTTAAATGTCAATAATAATTATATTAAATGAAGTGTGATCAACATATGGCGCTATGACATAAAAAATTAAATCATTACAAATACAATGCTTAATTCTATTTTCAGATCATGCCAACAATTTACCATAGATGGCTATGTATGTGATATAGACTAAAACACTGACTCATTAATAACAACATTCAGTTAAGTTTATTGTTCACACTCACTTGTACTTGGGAGCGTCATCCGTGTGGCGGCATTCACCACACTTGTACCTCCCCCTTTTTTTTTTGGGGTGAATTTAGGGTTTTTTTGACTCGGTTCGATTTTTTTCTTTTTCAAAATTGGACCAGACCGGTCTGATTTCAGACCATTGTTAACAAACAATAACAATAACAATAAAGGGTAAAACAGTCAATATGTTTTTTTTATTCATAATGAAAACCTTTGTGGCAACTTTGAGAGAAAAAAAATGATTATGACAAACAAGATTTTTGACACAAACCTTTTAGGCATAAATAGTACTTATCCCATAAAAAAAACTATACATAGAATACTACAACCACATACATAATTAAAATACGTAGTGAACTCAGGCATTATCTGCACTGGCCCTGCTCGTTGAGGGCATCGATTACGACTATGCCCAAGCCTCCAACATAGAGAACATTTCCTTGGTCCACGCACTTGCCTATCCATCTCATTCAAGTACTTGGTTATCTTCGGATGGCCCTTGCCCATATGCCTTAATCTAATATTCGCAACAAATTTGTCTCCTTGATACGAAGGCCAAGTCGATGGGTTTCCCATGGGCACAAACTCATATTTGTAAACCTTGCGAAGTTCTGACAACCTCCAGACGTCATGCACATAAACTTGCTAATCAAAACGCTGATTTGCACAACAAGCAAAAACATGGGTACATGGAAGACGATAAATTTGAATCTAGCCACAACCACATATGCGCCTTTCAAGGTCAACAACATAGATATGGCCACCTTGCACTTCAGTAACCTCAAAGACTTCATTGTGTCTATCAAACTAGGTTACCATTATGTTGCGTGATCGTTGCTGATTTGTTTCCAGCCGCTTAGTGGCGTAGTCCGAGAAGATCAATCCAGCATGTATCTGTTGCTGAACCTCAGTAGATTTTCAATGGAACAACTCATCCAATCGATAAAATATAGCTCGAATAATCACCGTCACCAGAGAATTTATGCATTCCACTAGGTTCGTGGTCATATGACTCCACCGGCGGCCCTCGTCAAATGCAAGACCCATTGCCACAGCTCAATCCCGTTGCACCAACCAACATAGGCATCTCCTTTGGCTGCAAGCAAATCGTAGTTTTCTTTGTACTCTTCCATGGTCTTCGAGTAACATGTCACATGCACAATTTACGAGAGCATATTTGACAAATGTTCTTCAACAATCATATGCAGAATGCGAGAATAAGTACCTATTTTAACAACTAGGTGAGAAAACGGCACAACAAACTTGCGAGCGAAGTTGCATCGTATGTGCATGATGTAAAACCTGTGCCAAGCTCTTGGAGGTTCCCATGCACCATTGCCTCGCCTAACCGTAGCCTTGATAGACTCGTGACGATTGGATATCAGACAAACGCCATCTCTCTTGACAACATGCTCTCATAAGTTGGTCAGAAAAAATTGTTACGCAGCACTTGTCTCCCCCTCGATGATCGCGAACGCAATCGGAACAATATTCTAGTTGCCATCTTGCGCAACTGCAACCAAGAGCACACCTTTGTACTTTCCGTACAGATGTGTACCATACACTTGAACTAAAGGCTTACAATGACAAAACGCTCGAATGCATGAGTAAAAACTCCAAAAGATCCGATGAAAGACCCTGACCCCCTCCATCAGCTCGTCTCCATTGTAAGCTGGCAAAGTTTCTATGTGAACAGCAGACCTTGGCATCTTGGAACACAAACCCATGACCCAAATTACTAGAGCTTCGTATGAAGTTTCCCAACTTCCGAATAGCTTCTCGATGCACTTTTGTCTTCCCAACCATGCCTTGCGGTAATTGATAGTGTAGTTGAACTTGGATTGAATTTGGGTAATTAATGTTTTCACCTTCAGTAAAGGGTCACTTTCAACTAGCGGCCTAATAGCATCTGCTACCGTGTCGGAGTCAAGCTTCGAGTGATCTTGTGCAATGGTACCTATCGCACATGTATGCATACCGTTGTACCTACGTATTACCCAACATGATCTCTTTTGAATCAAGCTTGCTCGAATAAGCCAATCACACCCATTTTCATACAACTTGCATTTCGCATAAAAGGTTCGCGGCTCAGATTCCCACACCGTGTAGTCAACTCCCCTATCAATAGTGTATTTCCTAACCTTAGAAACAACTGCCTTTCTGGAAACGTATTCCATTCCAATCATGAACTCACCATCTTTAGGAGCAACAACGGCTACATCAATGTTTAAAAGATAGCGCACGTTAGTAACAATGTGTGAATTACTTTCCCATTTAAGAACTATATAAAATAGAATGCTGACAAAGTAAGCATACCTTTGTATGCATACTGTATACTTAGGAAACTCAGATGCATACATGCCTTCAAGGTCCAATTGACGCATACAGGAAGGGACCCCAAAAGGATGCTGGTTTGCAAGTAGGTTTCTCGCATTTTGCATCGCAACATCTACTACCTCATCGCATTCCTCTTCTTTTTTTGGGATTTCGTAGTTCGCCTCGAAGTCCTCCTCACTCCTACTGCCCATTTCTTCTAACATTGTTTGTCTTTCCACCTCATCGCGTCTGCAACCATTTGCTCAAACTCAACGTACAACTCAATGGACTGCACGTGCCCGGTTCTGGTGATAACACCGAAACATCTGCCACATGCTTATTTCTTCCACAACGGGCATTGTATCGAACTGTACATATCCCTAAATATATGCACCGGTATCCGATATAAGACGTTGTGCACCCTCTTCAAAAGGTGAGCTTCTATGCTTTGGCATAGCCTATATTTAAGTTCATCAAATGTTATGGTGCTCGATACATGACAACAAAATGGAAACGCATACCTAAAACTCACACCCTCACTTGATTCTCATATAACCTCCCTATTATAATACACTATCAAATTTGCATTTCCGTCCATTGCACCAAAAAATCACTCATGTATATTGGAGCTATAAATTTAGAAATTCCCTTTATCCCTACACTTTTTTTTTCAACAATGAGTAACATTACGGATCCGGCCACTCATACTTATAGGCGCACAAAGCCGACAACACGCTGGAAGCGTGTAGGAAGGAGTGGAACACGCTGGATGCGTGTTGCTTCTTACTTCACCAAATACTAAAGATCTCCACCTGCAACACCACCCCCATTTTATTTTGCAGTAAAGTCCACCTTTTTTTTTTCTCCCTTCTTAATTAAATCAGCCAATTTTAAAAGGCATACATTGGAAGATAAGATTATTAGATTCCAATCCAAATTTGCCTTTTATTTTTATGGTCTAAAATAATGAGACAAATTCAGTACTATTAAGCCTTCTCTTTTAACGATTAAATGACCTTAATTGTACCTCATTTGGGAATCTAACTAGATAGTAATGACGCAAATTCTCTTTTATGATATTCTTATTATAATTAGTATTTTAGTACCCTTTGACCGATTTTATTCCATAATTGACACTACATATATAAAGCTTGTTTTATTTTTTATCATCATCATCAGGATAAGACATTTGAGAGATTGAAATTGAATTGAATCTATGCATTTATGCAATGTTTTTATGATCTTTATTGCCATCAAAAGAAAAGAAAAGAAAAGGAATAAAAGGAAAAAAGGTGTTGTTTTTCTCTTTCTCAATAAGAAAAATCTAGCATGGAACAATTTCATATATACGTATATATCAAAATATATATTTTTGATTGGACCTTTAGAATATGATACTATATGTATTGCTAACGTTATCAAAATTCTCTATTATCATCTATTTTTGTGATGCTCTTTTAATTTATCGATGGAATTCTATTTCAAAAAAGTATTCCACAAATAAAAAAGCACAGGTTTGTGTGTTTTGGTGTCATATATATAGGTCTCGTTGACAATCTTGCTAAGTAAGGTGTAAATCAGAAAGTCTTGTTAAGTCAATGCAAGAAACGAGTTTCATATGATGGTATATATTAAGATAATCATCCTCAGGATATATAGAGATATATATGAAGATATACGATGGTTCAAGAAGTACTCATATAAACATATTATTTACGTCGACTAAATATGAGATTGACATATTTAATATCATGTTAAAAATCGAGATGGCATACCAATTACCAACAGATATCACAAATTATGAGACAAAGAAGTGTGTTACGACACTAAGTAATTAATACTACTATTAATTAATTTATCATTAATTAATGATAATTAATTGATGAAAAATGTTATGGACCGGCCCATAAAATACCTAATCCCTCACTCAGTATCGAAAATACACGGCCCACAAGGGCAATAATCAAGTTAAATATGAAAAGATTTGATATGATCATGGCAGGATCTCCCGAGAATCATGACCACCCGCCACTATATAAACAGGGTCGATGACAGAACGAAGAACTCACCCTAGATGCATCTTTTTCGTACACGTTCACTTGCATCACATACACAAGTGCTCTCTGAACCGTGCAATAAGGTCACCCATAACACGACTCTCCCACTTGACTTACCTTAGCCCCAGGCAGGCCATGCTATTCAATGATATTGGAAAAATGGCAGCGTAACAACTAGTATTGAAAGCTGGTCGCCTTTTTAGGGAGGGAAAGCCTTTCAATAGGAGCCCCCTCTTTGCGAGTTCTTTTACGCTAACTACCATATTAGACCTAGAATCTCATAATCTTTATTCTGAGCTTCTAGGACTATTCTTCACACATATCAACCCCTTTCTCGACTATAGCTCCCGGTTCCGCCGAGAGCTCTGCCCCTCGAAAGGCACATTCTCTCTGTGTTATTCTCTTGATCTAATCTCCCTCTCGAAGTCCCTTTTGGACAATCGTTAAGTGGTCATATACTTAACAAAAAGTCAAGATGTGACCTAAAAATCAACGGCAAGGAGCACGGCGGAGGTGGGAATGAGGCGGCGGTGGAGGCAGAAACTCTTGGAGGAAGACAATGGGAGTTAAGGTTCGGAAATTTGAAAAAAAAATATAAAATTAACCAATGCAAGCTTACTTGGACAACATGACGACGAGGATCACAACGGAGATGAAGGTCGCGAATGGTAGAGGCTCAACGGTGCAGTGGTCCTCCTCAAACCCACCTCTCACGGTGGTGACGACATGGCTCCCTCAACAATGCAAAACGAAGGCCACGAGGAGCACCAAAGGGGCTTGTAGCAACGACGATGGTGATAGAGGGAAATTGGGGGCGGCGACGACAACAGGGGAGTGGCTGGGAAGTGAGGTGAGGAGAGGGTGAGGGTTTGGGGTTTCTTTCTCGATGTTACCAGAATGGGTAACGGAAGACGAGATTCGAACTTATGTGGGAATTTTCGTCAGATTTTCTGTAAAAAATATCTGATAAAAACCCTAAAATCCTTTAACAAAATAGCACGTTTTAAGTAAGGAAGTTCTCGTTGGATTTTTAGTTGGATAATCTGACGGAAATGCTTGCGCCATTACCAATTGGTCTTGCACCATTTGATTTCGTCAGAGTTTGCGTCCGATATATAAATCCGACGAAAACCTATTCATCAAAATTAGTTTTCCTATTATTTCAATGGTAAATCCGACAAAAATATCGTTGGAAAAGTCCAACAAAAAATCCAACGGCTTTTCGATACATTCTTATAGTATAACACATAATATCTATCTATTAAATAGCTATAAGATCTCACAAAATATGATAATTGAGAGTTATTACGCTATTATTTGTATTATTACATCCTTTATTTATGTTAACTACTATAAATAACCATTAAAAATAAATAAATAAAATATATAACCATAATCTAAAATTATTTTATTTAACTTAACATTCTATAATTTTATTTAGGGATAACTATTGTTTTGGTCCTTATGGTTTTATCTGAAAATTAATTTCATCCCTAACCTTTTTTATGTTTAAAATTATTCTTAAGCTTTGAAATTGATTAAAATCGTCCTTTCATTTTTTAATTACAAAAATACCCTTATATTTATTACTTAAATTTGATTATAGAATTAAATAAATAAATGATTGCAAACAAAAAAAGAAATCAAAACATCATTATCTATCTTAAATTCACCTTAACCCCCCAACCAAAATTCATATGCCACCACCACTTGAAATCCCAGCGGTGACGACTTTCCATACAACTAGACGCCGACATCTCCATCTCCTCTGGTCGCGAGTGTTGCGGTCTCCTCTGACCACCTCATCTGCTGGGCACTCCCTGTCAACCACTGCCTTGTACCTTGACCCTTGTTTCACCTTTTTTTTTTGTTCTCTGAACCCGTCTTTGCTCCGTAGCCTTGCCTTATGCCTATGCGTCCATTCGTGTCCTAGCTTTGGCACTTTTTTTTCACTCACTGAGTTCCTCTGCTGCCTGCCGTCATGTTGCCGATGGATTCACCATGGTCCTTTGCACGATATTGGTGTCGACTTTGTCATGGTGCACTTTACCAGGGGAAGCATTGCGGTGCGGATGGTGACGGCGTCAGAAGGGATGGAGAGTGTTGGGTGGTGGCGGCGATGGTGGGGGTGGTCAAGGCGTTGGAGAGTGTAATTGAATGATGAGAGTGGTGGGATTAATGAAAAGGTTTTATTGATTGGAAATAATATTGATGGGTTTGTTGTTGTTAGTAACATTGCCAGTCTCATTGTCTGCATTAGAATTTTGAGCTTGAAGGTGGAGCTGCACTTTTCGAACTTGATGAATAGTTGAATAAAATTTCTATTTTATTTCTGTTTGGTTTCACAAGCCTATCCCATTCTCAAGTCTCAACAAGATTTATTTTCTTTTTTTATATTTAATTTTCAATGTGATTGGGAAATGAAATAGTTGAAATCTTGAAGGTTGTTCTCTCCTCCTCTTCCAATTTTGTGTATAATTGTGATTAATTTTGATTTGTAGCTCTTATAACTAATATAAACAAACATAAGGATATTTTTGTAATAAAAAAGTGAAAGGACATTTTTAAATTAATCTCAAAGTTTAGGGACTATTCTGAACTAAAAAAAGGTTGGCGACGAAATTAATTTTCGAATGAAGAGTTGTTCATAAGTCCCGTGGCAGTCTACCTTGGTTTCCCACTTTTGCCATTTTGTGAATTTTAGAGTGAGAAAGTTAGAGAGAAGTTGAGAGTAAAGTTATAGCACAACACAATCTTGAGGAAGTCGTCGCCGCCGATAGGGACTTCATGTACCGACTCGACAACATTGTGCATGCTTCGAGGTACATTAACCAATTGGTACGCTTAAACTTCCTTTCGTTAATATGAATTTAAAAATTTGTGTTTGAATTGGTTCATGGTTAAAATAACATGGTAGTGACCTATCATTGGCAGGTGGAACTGGTTTAGGATTATTATTTTCTAATGACATATTATATGTAGTTAGGGTTAAGAATTAATTAGGGTTTTTTAGAAATACTATGAGTTTAATGGTTTAGTATTGTCTGAGTTAATATAGATTTGACAGAAGTATACTTTTTTGGGTTAGTTAAGCTCATTTAGTAAATTTCGTAATTCTTTTTAACCTGCAATAGTGCCATTTTTTTTTAGTTTACACAACTTAGTATTGAATTGGAGTAGTCCCTTGGTGTGTTGATGTTTATCATAAGTCTTGCAACTTATTTAGTAATATTTCACAATTTTTTATGATTGGTATTCACTTGTTATTATGATGTTGGCACTTATTCATGTTCTCTGCTGTTTTTTTTTATTTCACTGATGCAGTGATTAGGTGTGTTGACACCGTGCGTAGGCAGCACCCTATAGACCTTGACCCACCTATTGAGCCTTATCTGAAGAGGGCTAGGTTGCTTCCACTTGCACGGCTAAATGAGCATTGATTAGTTCAAGGTGGATGACCCCTCATCAATGCTTTTGCGGAGCGCTGGCGTCCTGAGACCCATTCGTTCCACATATCGTGGGGAAAGTGAACTATTACACTTGAGGATGTTACTTATCAGCTAGGATTGCCCATCAACGGCGAACCAGTCACTGGATGCTTATCGGACTTCGATAAGCTGATGCCCGACGGGAGGGGGAAACCCCATTGGAAGTGGTTTGATGAGATATTTGGTGTGATGCCACCACTAGAGGCAACAGATGCCTACACGGTTACATTTTCATGGTTCACCAGCAATTTTGGGTTGCTACTCGATGAGGCAAACAAACTTGAGGTCCGCAGGCACGCTCAAGCGTATATCATGTTGTTGTTGTCCATTCAGTTGTTCGGGTACAAGATGGGTGCTCGAGTTCCTGTTTGGTGGATCCCTTTTGGTGATAAGTTGGACGATCTTGAGCAATACCTCTGGGGTTCTACTGCGTTTGCTTGGCTGTATATGAATCTGTGTCGGGCATCCAAAAGGAATGTGGTCGCCGTTGCAGGGCCCTTGCAGCTCTTTTAGAGTTGGATATTTTGGAGGTTTTCGACTCTCAAACCACATGATTTTGACGAGTTCCACTAGCCATTGGCATCGAGGTAACCCTTTAATGTTCTCTATGTCCAAAAATCACTTGGTTTATTTAATTTAAATATATATGTTACATAGTTTCTTGAAAATAACGACATTCGCTGGTGGTTGAGGTATTTGCTGACGTCGGACAAGAAGGCCCCTCACGTACTCCATTACCAGCACATGCTTGATAGGATGACACATTGTGAGGTATAGGTAGTTAAATGTAAATTGCAACATGTAAATTTGTATGCTTTAGTTGTTATTGACATCTGTCTTTTTTTTCAGTTTGTGTGACAACCCTACATGACACCGGAGGTTGCGGCTGTTGCCCATCCAGAGATCTGGGCTGCTGAGCACATAAGGCTATGGACTTTCGTGTGTGCCAAGTACAACCCTTTTCAAATTCCTTGCACTTTTCGAGGTACTTCGCATGATCAGACTCCATTACCTTGTATTTGACCAAGGCGAATGTTGTAGTTCTTCACTGCAAAAACAGCTTCCTCCTTGCTCTGAAAGGACTGTTCTACTTGAAATTCAGCATGAATATTCAAGCCATGAGATACATGCGCACCGTTGCTTGAACTACCATCTCTCCAACCAAGACCAGACAAAGAATCCAAGTTAAGGTTCGATAAATAAGGCGGGTACTGCTGTGCTCAAGAGCTAGAGGTTCCTCCTTGGGGTGGCGGAACAGTGCCTCTGTCATCGTCACTATCCCCCTCTATGAATTCCGGCTCCTGATTAGAATCATTAGATCTCAAAGCTTCTCCGACATGAGGATTTGGATCTGACACACCCTCAAAGGCCTATGGGGATACCGGCTGCGGAGTTGCTGCTATTGAAACTCCAAGCTCCCCAAAAGAATGGAAGTCCCCTAACTCATTTCCTCTCGGCGCCACTTCTGCTTGTAGGTTAAAATCAAACAACGGAGAGGCAACTTGACAGACATTTACCTCATGTTGATTCCTAGAAGCAGAGGCCCCCCCAACATTGACAGTCTGTGGGTTGGGAGCGGAACCGCCGGAGCTTGCAAGTGGATCAGCTATCTCCACAAATAGCTCTATTGTTCGAACCTCAGGAAACTGTCTTCGGAAGTTAAACAGTATTTGCAGATCATCATCCCCTTCAATGGCAAAACAATCGTACTTCACGCCCTGAGCTACAAGGCAAATAGGAATCTGATAGTATATCATGCTCACCCGCTTCCTACAATCCAAATCAAGCTTTCTAATAATGCTACGTTGAAGATCCAACAATGTTGTTCTGGATGTTATAAAAACATTAGTCGGACTTTTATCAGTGAATTTTACACATTCTTTGGTTTTGTATCTAATCCTGTCATCGTGGTGCACGAGAGTGATAGAAAACTCTTATCACCCTCCATACTTTTTTTTTACTTCAATTGCATTATGTTAGGCAACTCCCTTTTATACTACTTCAAGCCTACAACATCATAACATATACACATGATTCGTGGCAGGGTGGAGCTTAATTGGAATTCGTGGGATCCTGCCGCGGATTTTGCAGACTTTGTAACAAAACACAAAATCCGCGGTAGCCAGTGGCGGATTCATTAAACCTATTAGCCTGTCGCGGATTTCATATAAGTTGGCATTTCAATACAATCTGATCATATATGAATAAATGTTGTAAATGAGTAAATTATGAATGAGATTGGCTCATTCAAGTAACTTGCCCATCTAATTATGGCTACAAAATATTTTCCTTAAAAAAAGTTATAATATTCAGATAAAAAAAGGTTACCAATTCCCCTACCGTAGGATGTGTTTGAAGAGAGATAGAGATTAGGAGATGAAAACTGGAAGACGAAAATTGAGAAACTGAGACTAAATTAAATTTGTTGTGTTTGGTTCAAAATTTATAAAGAGATGGAAATTGATACTAAATTAAGTTGGTGAAGGAATGACAAATGTTTGTATTAAAAACTTTAATATTGAGTAAGGGTATCTCAGTAAAAGAAAAAAAAATTATTAAAGTTTCAATCCTAGGGCCTAAAAATTTAAGTTCCCTCAATTTTCACTTTCTAGAGATACTAAAAATATTAAAATCTTTAACTTTTAATATTTGTCAGCCAAATACAATATTGAGTCTCAGTCTCATGCTTACATATTTAAAGAATTTGGATCGACTAAGACATATTTTATTTAATGCTCATTTAATTTAAAGTTAAAAGTGGGATTATGAAAAAGAAAAAAATAATTGTCTTCACCAAAAAATACTTAAATATCTTAATTTTCTTTTATATATATATATATATATATATATATATATATATATATATATATATAAA
>JASCZI010030225.1:52525-96577 GCA_036250425.1 Stylosanthes scabra
AAATTGACTCCCAATTTTTTAAACGACAAAAATGACCCCATTTGTTATAAAACATGACAAATGTGACCCAATGCCAAATGAAGCAAATAACGTCGACGGAAAAATTTGAGCTGGCAAACGGAACTTTCTACATGGCAGCCCAATCACCCAACTTTGTTAAAACCCCTTTCCCAACCCTAATTGAGGTCAGAAGCACAATTTCACCCCCAAATTCAACAATTTGAAACCCTAGCACCCATGTATGGTCCAAATCCAAAATATTTAACTACACGAAATCCAAAATCAAACCCTCAACTGACGAGAAATTGCATGTATTCAAATTAACCCCATCAATATCAGTAACCACACCCCCACTATATTTAACTACATTATTCGGACCTCTCTCAAACCTACCCATATGTGATGATACACAAGAATGATGAGGGGAGCCATCTACAATACACAAAATCAAAAGAAAAACAAGAGATGAGACATGAGAATGCATTATCACAACCATTATACTAGCAAACCACCGGCCCTAACAAAAATGAAAACATGATAACAAGAAATGCTTGCTTACCTCAATGACAATGGCAGCTTGACTTTCACTGACTGCGTTGGAGCTGCAAGTGACGACAATGAATCTCTTCACCGTAGCCCTCAAACACAACAACTCAAGAAGGAGAAGATAAGGAATTGATGATGCTACAGGGAGTGAGTAAGAGTAAGTGAGTGACTTCGCAAGTTTTTGATGAAATGAGCAAATTTGGGGGTTTTATTAGGGTAGGGTTATTTTAGTCTTTTAACATCAATTTGGGGATTAGGGTTTTCAAATTTCGGAATCAATTTTTGGGGTTAACAGAGTTGGGTGATTGGGCTGCCACATAGGCAGCTCCGTTTGCCAGCTCAGATTTTTCCGTCGACGTTATTTGCTTCATTTGGGATTGGGCCACATTTGTCACGTTTTATAATAAATGGGGCCATTTTTGTCGTTTATAAAATTAGGGGTCAATTTTGTCACCGCTAATAAATTTGGGATCATTTTTTGTGGTTTACCCAATTATTATAATTAACACTTACTTGTAATGCCCCTCCCTCTTCTTAATTCTTATATATATTTTCATTAATTTATATACTTAACATAACGTGGAGAGTAAAATTAAATTCGAAAATGCATATTAAACAAATGCTATATTGAAATACCAAAATGAAAAATATATTGAACTTATAAGAAAGTTGTTAAATTAAAGTAATAGATAAGAACCAAATGATATCTTAACAAAAATAACTACCCAAAATGAATTTTAAATTAATGTATTTAAAAGTTAATATGGTTGAAACTCCACCAATTTTCTTTTTTCAAAATAAAAATAAAGAGAGTATGAATGGAATCTTATATGAGGAAAGGCGGCGGTCTCGTGAATGAAATCTTTACAGAGGAAGTGAAAAGGACATGACAATTGACAAGGCATAAGCCAAGGACCAGAATTTGATACTCTCATGTCTCTTGTCCTTGTTTCAACTATTTTGGTTAGTTGATCTTCAGATTTAGGTTTTTGACTTTTTGTTAACAAATGATATTTGTATGAATTTTTCACGGTAACCCTAAAGTATTATGTCTGAAGTTTTTATATAAAAATTACATTATAAATGGTTATATAATTTAATAAATATATTTAGTTAAAGATATCAACACATTAAATTAATAAATTTTTATATAAATATAACTGGTCAATATCTAATTAAATATACTACGTGATATGTATGCTGTTAGTTTAACAATCAATATCATCAATTCTTAATAAAAAAATGTTAATATATAGAAAAATAAATATGATTAATTTGTAATTGTCATATGACTAATTTAATTAATAATAGATAAAATCTCTGAAAGAACGAATGTGAAAAATACTCATCTCTTAAAAAATGTGCCCTTAAAGATTTTAAATGTGCTCTGCTGGAGTTTTGGGAGAAATCCTAATTTTCAACAACTCACAGTGTGATCGTTTTGATCATTCTCATTTGTTTCTTTACAATTCGTTCTCATGGCTGCTGCTAATGTAGCCTCTTCTTCTGCTGATCTTAATCCGGATGTACTGGATGAATGTGCTGTTATTATTTTGGATGCTGCTGATATTCATGGTGGAATAGAGAGATGCACCAAGAGTTTGATTGGTCGCTTATTTGCTGATCGTTCCTTCTCTGTTAGTACAATTGAATCAGCCCTGCAATCAATATGGAGACAACCAAATGGATTTAGAGTAATTAATCATGGAGGCAATAAATTTCAGTTTTTCTTTGAAGAGGAGAAAGACCTCATCAGAATTGAACGAGGAAGTCCATGGCTCTTTAAAAATTTCATTCTTAACCTGAAATGGTGGATAACAAATTCCCCTATTGAAGACTCTAATTTCATTTTGGTTCCGATATGGATCCAATTTTAGAATTTACCAGAGCACTACAAAACTAAGGAACTTGGAAGAAAGTTAGGTTCTTCGTTTGGAGAGGTTTTAGACTCGGATAGATTTCAGGTTCGAGGGAAAGAAAGCAGTATTGTGAAAGCCAAGGTCAACATGAATGTCACTAAACCTCTTCGAAAATCCCTAAAGGTTGTTGGATCAAATGGTAAAATTCTGGAGGTTGGCATCAAATATGAGAGAGTTGGTAATTTTTGCTACTACTATGGCCACCTAGGTCATGAGGCTAGGATCTGTAACAAGCAAATTGAGGATTCTATCAAAGATGAGGTCCTAGAGGAGTAATGGGGAGAGTGGTTGAGATCTGATCAAGGTGGGCGAAAAGAACTTTCTGGCAACGAAAATCTGCTTCCCAATATCTCCCACATGGACAACTCTAAGCATAATTTCCCAGTTAAACCCGTACCAGTCAACTTGATAAATAGCTTAGCCAACTTATCAGTTAATTCTCATACTGATAGCAAAGAACAAGAAGGCCAAGCAGAAGTTACAAGTAAGATTCTACTACCTTCTATGGGTTCTAAGGAGAAGGTAAACACTGCTATTCTGCCTGTTGATGGAGACATGGCCAAAAAGAACACCACTGATCTTGTTTTTGCTGCTGCTAAGTCTGCTTCTACTACAAATTCTGCCAGAGTTTCTTTAAAGAAGCAGGCTAGAAAGAAGTTCACTAGCATCTCGGGTACTAAGAGAATTAATCAAGGAGAAAGGGAGGATCAGACTCATAAGAAGTTATGCTCATAGGAAGACATTATCACTGCAGAGGGAGAGGGTGCCAACCCACAATGGGCACCCAAGTGCCCATGAATATGTTGATGTGGAATTGTTGGGGTATGGGAAATCCTCTAACGGTTCACAACATACAAGGGATCTGTAGATCCCATTCCCCCGAAGTAATGTTTCTTTGCGAAACTAAAAACATTACTTCGATGGTTACATCGCAGTGCTCTAAACTCAGTTTCATAATGACTCATTGTGTGGATCCAAGAGGTTTAGCAGGGGGCTTGGTGCTGACTTGGAAGGAATCTTGTGATGTTTCAATCCTTGCTTCTGGAGATTATTTCATCATGTTCACTTGGATGGACAATATTCAACAACGACTATGGAAAGTGGCAGCTGTTTATCTAGACACTCAGGAGGGTAACAGAGCAACTCAATTCAACCATATTCTCTCATTGCAAGACCATTCAGATGAGTATTTTATTGTTATTGGTGACTTTAATTTTATCTCCTATCAACATGAGAAACAGGGTGGCCGTTTGAAATCAGCTTCTTCCATTGATTTATTTAATAATTTCATTCATAATGGAAATCTTGTTGATCTGGGCTATCAGGGCTATAAGTTTACTTGGTGCAATAGACAGTACAATGGCCAAGTCATTCACAGGTTGGATAGATGTTTGGCTACTACATCATTTCTTTCATCTTATCCGAGAGCAGCTGTTTTACACTTGGATGATTTGGGCTCTGACCATTGGGCCTTACTCCTAATCTCTGACTCTCAGAACTCTAAGCCTAAGAGACGGTTCAGATTTCAAGAAAGGTGGTGTGACAATGAAGAGGTTACCTGTCTCATTAAACAAGCTTGGCAAACTCCATTTTCTGGTTCAGCTATGTTCAAGTTTCATTCTAAATTGAAGCGGTGCAGAAATAGTTTGGTGGAATAGCAAAAGTTAGGTACTTCTAATTCTCTTAAAGCTATTCACAGGCTTCGAGAGGAATTTTCTGCTGAGAAGAATAGAGGTACGGAGGCTGATCATATGTTAATTCTGCGCAAGGAGGAAGAGTTAACAGAAGCCTATCTTAATGAGGAACGCTATTGGAAAGAGAAATCTAGAGTTCAATGGTTAAAACATGGTGATCAAAATACCAAGTTTTTTCATTCTACTTTCCAAAGCAGAGGAAGAAGGAATACAATACACAGATTGATAGATGTGTCTGGTGTTTCCAATACTACTCCTATTAGAATTGCTGAAACTGCAATCTCTTTCTTCCAAGAACTTTTCACCACCACCAATTCCAGATCTGCAATTCCCGAATTACAGAATATGCCTCAACAGATTGATGAAGCTACAAACTCTAGATTAACTCGAAGGGTTACGGAAGAGGAAATTAAGAAAGCCACTTTCTTTATTAACCCTTTCTCGGCCCCAGGTGAAGATGGATTTACAGCTAAGTTTTTCCAATTTTATTGGAAAACTATTAAAGGTGATCTTATTGCAGCAGTAACTAGTTTCTTTTTAGGAGGAAGAATGCTCAAGTCTCTCAATCATACACAGATTTGTCTCATTCTGAAGGTTCCCAGTGCTGATAATATGGGATCTATTAGACCTATAAGCCCAAGCTCCGTGTTTTACAAGATTCTTTCGAAGATTTTGGTTCACCGTATGCAAGGAATATTGGATGATATTGTATGTGATAGCCAAAGTCATCTCTGTTTTTTTAGTAGGAATACTCCTCTTGATACTCGACAACTTCTTTCTCACATTCTTCAAATCCCTCATATTGGATCTCAGAACAAGTATCTTGGTCTCCCTACTATTATTCACAGGTCTAAAAGGCAAACGTTCGGATTTATTAAAGACATGGTTGAGAAGAAGTTACAACTATGGAAACGCTCCTTACTATCACCTAGCGAACGTGAAGTGCTAATCAAGGCAATAGCTACTGCTATCCCTTTGTACTCATTCTCATGCTTCAAACTGCCTGATTCTTTGTTAGAAGAATTACACAGGAAAATGCTACAATTCTGGTGGGGTCAAAAAGGAAACGAAAAAAGGCAGCATTGGGTCAGCTGGGAGATAATATGCAGAGATAAATCTTAGGGTGGTTTGGGATTTAAAGACCTTAAAGCTTTCAACTTAGCGATGCTTGCTAAGCAAGGCTGGAGGATACTTCGGAAACCTAATTCCCTACTTAGCAGACTGTACAAGGGGCGATATTTTCCTTACACTAATTTCATGGAGGCTGCTATTGGGAATAACCCTTCTTGGGCGTGGAGAAGCCTACTAGAGGGACGTAAGGTGCTTCATAAGGGCTTATTATGGAAGATTGGTGATCGTACTCGTGTCCAGATTTACACAGATCCATGGCTTAATCAGTAAAGACCTATTTCTTTATTCCAACAACAACATCTAGTGCCTGATGTACAATGGGTCTCACAACTCATAGATGCTAATAGACAGTGGAATGAAGAACTAATCAGACAAATGTTCATACCAGAAATAGCAACAACGATTCTACAGTTGAATATTGAAACTAGTGGTTATGATTTCATTACCTGGGCTCCTGAGAAGAAAGGCTGGTATTCTGTTGCTTCTGGTTACAGGTTGGCCTTCCAATTCTATCATCCACCCATTGAGCAACTCCCAGAGAGATGTAGAAGAAAGCAGTTGTGGTCTTCTCTTTGGGATCTCCGCTGCACCCCAAAGGTTAAAATCTTCTTGTGGAAGGCCTTACATGAGGGATTACCAGTTCGAAATCGACTCCATGGAAGAATCTCCAACATTATTGACGTCTGCCCTAGATGCAATCAAATTGGGGAAACAATATTTCATTGCCTACATCAGTGTTCCTTTGCACAAGAGGTATGGAATAACACAGAATTTTAGACGAATACTAACCTGAATGGCTCATCAGAATTTTGGCAATGGTGGATTAGAGTTCTCGACGACCTCAAGAGACACTCCACTGGCAGCGAAAAGCGAACTCCATAGCAGTCATCCTGTGGAAGCTTTGGACGGAACGTAACAATCGCATCTTTGATGGAGTGGTTGGCACGCCGAATCTTGTTCTCTCGTCGGCGTTGAATTTGGTGGAGGAGTATCATGCCCATCACCCACCTTGATTCTGTTTCTTTCCTCTTCCTCTACCTTTACTTTCTTTCTTTTCAGTTTCATTAAGTGATGTTAATTTTGTGGAGACCCCACTCTTCTGTTTCTTTAATTGGTTATCCAAATTGGACCATCTCCTTCATGTAATCATTTTATTACATTAATGAAATGCATTACAACTGCCTTTGGAAAAAAAATACTCATCTCTTACCTATTAATTTGAGTACTAATTCTTTGGATAATGCAGAAATAATGACGATCTTTTTAAACGAGAAAATTCCATTTTCATCCGGGAGAATTGATTCTAGAAAACATAATTAAAGAAAATGATAATACTAAATGTTATTATTGTACACACGTGTACATACCATTTAGTAACACGGAAAATATAAATATTAGCACAGAAAAATATAAATTTTTGTGCTAATATTTATATTTTTCTATGTTGCTAAATAGTGCGTATAAATGCGTACAATAATACATATAGATTTATTCTAAAGCAAAATCACACTAAAAAATAATAATTAAGGAATACAAACTTCCATTTATAATTTATAACATCTCTAAGTAAATATTATATATTTAAAAATATGTAAATGCACAATAACTACTTACCAAAGTGCCTCTCATCCTTTTGAGGTTGTTTTTTCATGCGGATTGATGATTTTGTGTAGTTTGTAATTCGCTGATAAGTCAACATGGTCATAGTCAGCCACCACAATCCCAGCATTGCTGATAAGATCTTCCTTGTTTTAATTTTAATTCTTTTATGTTTCTAACATAAATGTATTATAATAAGTAACCTAGCTTTTAAGGGTTTGATTCTGGTATATTGATCCGATAAAACATATAGCATCGCATAGTCACATACAATTATCCAATCAATTTAGTAAAAAAAATCCATTATATTATTTGTTTAGCCAAAATTTTGGCTATTAGGATGAAAACATCATTTTTGTCATTTTATCTATAAATTTAATTTTAATATATTAATATTGTAAAATAATTTTATATGTATATCAAATTACGTTAGTAAAAATAACTACTATTTATATTAATAACATAAATAATTATTTAAAAAACAAATATGATTAAATAATTTGTAAAAATATTTTATATTATGAATGTCTCAAAATTAAATTATTCTTAATTTATATATTTCTAATACATTCGTGATATAGTAAGCCATAACTAATATATAGATTAATTAACAATCATTAAAGCTTAACGAATCAAAGCAACAAAATAGTTATTTATTCCGCAACAAACAAATTCTTTATTTAAAAATAAAAATTAATAAAGTATTTTAAAATAATTTAATATACTTAATTAAAAATGAAAATTTATTTATAGTTAACTTCACATGCCATTAAATTATAATTTAATAAAATTATTTTATATTTTTTAATAAATAATTTTATGTAAGTGAACATTAAAATTCAACAGAGAAGTCCTTCCAACAGATTCAAAGTTCAACCCAACACTCGCACCTCTTGCCCAGGTTTGCTTTCACGCTGTGGTCAATCTGGCTAGCTCTCAACCTTCTCGTCTTCGAAGGACAACGGTCGCAAGCCGAGGAAATTCTGTCCCGTGCTGAAAATTTAGCCACTGATTCTTCTCTGCTTCTTCTCCATTTCTTCCTTCTTAATTGATGTCTTATTTCTCTTCTTTAGAATTGTTTCTCTGTTGATTAGGCGTTTTTGTGCTTTCTTTAAATTCCCATTTCACCCATTTTTGTAGTCCAATTGTGGACCAACTTTTATTTTTTCCATAATAAAACTACCTATCTTTGTTAAAAAAGTGCACATTAAAATTCTGGTTAACTATATTATAATCAAAATTAAAAAAAAATGTAATTATCAAGTTGGAGTTATTTGATAGTACTCATAAAGTAATCCCTATCTAGTAGTGTACTATTCTCGTGCACACAGCCCGTCACTTTCATTGCATCTCTGTATCTATCTCTTCCCCTTCTCACCTTCTGCATCTTCTCCTCCCCCTCTCTCTCTCTCTCCACACAACACGCAAAAACACAACTTCTTCCATATACCTCTCCCTTTCCCCCCTTCTTCGAATTGTGTGCAACTCACTACCACCACAAATACCACCTCTTCCCTTTTCTTCCACCACTCTTCTTTCTTCCTTCTCCCACAAGATCTTATCCACCCCCACCTTAAACCAATCCAAACAAAACAAATTCTCTGAACTCCTGGCTTTTTCCATAATGATTCCCCAGCTTCCTCTAATCTCCTTTTTTACAGTGTCACAATGACTTTTTAGTAACCCAAACTAATAAGCATAACAAACACAAACCACTAAAAAAACTTATATAAATAGTGATAATGGATTCAAATTCGCTTCACAGTTTTCAACTTGAACAGCAACAACAGCAACAACTCAGCAGTTCTGGTTTGCTTCGTTATCGCTCTGCGCCGAGTTCGCTTCTTGCGAATCTCACGCCAACTCTCACTGAATCCCAGGCCTTGCTCTCCAGATTCGTGAATAGCAATAGCAATAGAAGTAGTAGCAATAACAATAATACCAAAACCGACACCGTTTCACGTACCTTCCAAGATTCAAACACAAACGATAAGGGTTGTGATTCGAAGGGTCTGAGGCGGATGAATTCGGGAGGGAACGGATATGGTGGTGGTGTTGGATTGCCACCTCACTATCCAAGAAACAGTTCTTCTTCTTCTTCATCTTCTTCTTGTTCGTCTTCAATGGAGGGGTCTTATGGATTGGTTATGGGTTCAGTTGGAATGGAAGAAAAAGGCTTTGGCGTTTCTTCTTCAAATCTTCTCAGGCAGAGTAGCTCCCCTGCTGGCCTTTTCTCCAACATTTCATTACAAAATGGTATTTAATTTTGTAATATTTTTTTATGATTTTATGTTTTGTTGTTACTGTAATAGAGTAGTGGAGGATTTGAAATCTGAATCTCGCTGAATTTGATGGTTGTACTAATCTAATACTACAGTTAGAAATTTAGAATCTAATAATCATTAGTAATGAGTATTAATTAGATGCTATCTGACTTAGTGAAAGAGCAAGTAATTAGGAATCAGTGGTGTTGGTGGGAGTGGAGACATTTTTTCAATCCAATTTATGGTTGTTTTGAATCTCATGATCCAAAGTATAATTACTTGGAGGTTGATAAAACTTTTTCAAATCTGTTTATTATTTACCTTATATGGTATCACAGCATTTATATTTAGTTTGATTCTTGCAGTTTCATTCTTCTAATTTGGAAGTTAAAATTTCTGAACAAGATATGATGAGCCTGTTCATGGAACATGGGAATGAATTTTAACTATGCTTCACTTTTGTAGTATTCAATCACTTGTATACTGTAGATCCAAGATTGCAAATTTTGCTTATGTTTTACATACATGTGATTGTGTAGTGACTTACTAATTAATTACTTCAATTTGAGGATCTAGAGTATGATATTATCATATTAAAACAAATTAATTCTTTACTGCTACTTAGAAGAAGTTATATGTTTGTAAATTGCAGGATTTACCTCTATGAAAGGTGTTGGAAACTACGGTCCTGTTAACGGCACCAACGAAGAACTTAGTCCATCAATGAACAGATTGAAGAATCAGATTAGCTTCTCATCAAGAACTGCTTCTTCCTTGGGAATGTTGTCACAGATCTCCGAAATAGGGAACGATGAAATCGGGGCAACTAGCCCTGAAGATGGGAGGCAGGGTGGTAGCAACGGTGACGCTTCCCGTTATAGCTCCAGATTCTCCTATGGTTCTTGGAATGATGCACCACAACTCCTGGAAAATTTCAGTGGCTTGAAAAGAGGGCGAAATAGCAATGAAAAGTTGTTATCTGATGTTCAGGTATGTTTCTATATATAGTATGCTCACTTTTCTGATTTTATATTCTTTCACTTTGATTTCATGCTCTTATTTCAAACCAATTGTTGTACACAGAATGGAGAGCTAGGAAATCAAGTTCATATGCTATCACATCACCTGAGCTTGCCTAAAACTTCATCAGAGATGATTGGTATGGAGAATCTGCTTCAGTTCCCAGATTCTGTTCCTTGTAAAATCAGAGCTAAGCGAGGCTGCGCTACTCATCCCCGGAGCATAGCCGAAAGGGTAGGATTTTTTCTGTATCCGAAATACAATTTACTTTTTCTGAAGAATCTCATTATCTTAACTTTGACTATGAGCATAAGAGCATTAAGAATGAGTTATGCTTAGCTGACTTATCTTCATAGCTCACAGTAATTCAGAACAACGTCGTTTAGTCTATATAGCCAATCCTAGAGATAACATAACTTTGTTATTGTTTTGAAATGGAAAGCATCTTAATATCTTCTTTTGAGGATTCATTAACTATGATGGAATGAAGAAAAAATCCTTTCTCATTTCAAAATAAAGAGAAGCACATTATTTAGACTGCATTGGATTTATGAACTAGCATATTGTTAATGATTTTAACTTTTAAGGACTAAACTAATTTCAGGTTCGAAGAACACGGATCAGCGAACGAATGAGGAAATTGCAAGAGCTGGTCCCAAACATGGACAAGGTAAGAACAAATATGGTTCTTTTGACCTTGAAATATGTGTGTGCGCGCGCACTGTGTTTGGAAAATTAACATTCTTCATGTTCTTGGCAGCAAACCAACACAGCAGACATGTTGGACTTGGCCGTTGATTACATTAAAGATCTTCAGAAACAATTCAAGGTAGCAAACATAAAGAGAGAATTTGATTTAAGAACCAAATTTCCCACCCCTTAATCTTACTGATCCCTCCATGTTCTTGCACTGATTTTTTTTTTTTTTTTCAAAATTATTTGCAGAATCTAAGTGAAAGAAGGGCAAATTGCAAATGTATAAGCATGCTGAGAGCAGATACAAATCAAATTGCTTAAACCTTCTCTACAAGTAGCACAGAAAAACCATGCAGAGATATATGGTTAGGATTGAGTACTATATTTATCATCTTCAGCCTGAGAAATAATTAGAAAAATAGAAGCTAATATAAGATTTGGTGTTACTTTTTGTTGAGTGTAACATAGAATGCTAGCTAGCTTAATAGCTTTTAGCTCAAAGGTTATTTCTTTAAGCTAACGAGGTTTTCGTTATACAGTCAACAAAATTCATAATAATAAATCTGTATTTTTGTATAGTAGAATTGTAATAAATGTATTCTGTTTTAGAGGAATATACTGTTCTTATTTTTTAGATATTTGAATTTTTTTTATTACATATATAGGAGGGAGATAAATTCTATTATTTGTCCCTCTTCTTATTTTATTGAATATTGATATAGTAATGTTATATTTACCTTTATTTTAATTTATCAAATTATTCATTTTTATGCTAAATAAAAGTATATTTCGATGTTAAATAGTATAAAAGATAACACAAAAATAAACTTTTATTTAACATTAAAATAATTTCTATTTCATCTAAAATGTTGAATTTAATTAGTTAAAATATATTTACATTTAGAATTATTGTATTGCTTACATCAATTAGATTAAGAAGGCCTGTGTTCTCTTTAGTGGTAAGTGGAAAACAGAGTTAAGTAGTTAACTTGTCTAGAATTTTAAAATACAGAAAATTTAATTGTTTCACCAAAAAAAAAAGAGTAGAAAATTCAATTGTTTGTATTTTTTATTTTTTGATACGCTCTTCTCTTTTCAATTTTATTAAGAACTAGTGTTAGTGATTGTTTCATCGTCTTCTGCATTCAATCTTATCCCATTCCCAGTTGTTTCCTCGTCAGGTATTAAAATTTAGAAAGGGAATAAAAGATTGGATTGGACCATTGTGTGCCGCCATTGTCGGACATGGCTTTCTTTATTTGTCATTTATTTTCCCTCACTTAAAATAGCCAAACAGTTGGACCCACACCCACTCCACCAAACCTAGTCATAAACAAATTTGTCATTTTTGTTAGAAAAAATAACATATAATAGAATTTGAATTTAACGAGTTACATGCAACTTGCAGCTGAGGCATAGATTGAGTGGCACACATGTTGGCCTCCTTGTATGCTGCACCGGGATCGATTCCCATGAGAAGAATAAGGGTGTGTGAGTTGTATGTGTGAGTTATGGGTTGGCTAGAGCCAACGTATGTAAAAAAAAAAAAACCCGAGTTACATGCAACTTTAAACTTAACTAGTTAATTTCCCGCGCAACAATACCTATTTGATAATAATTCAATAATATCTATCAACTAATCATATATTATATATGAATTAAGCAATTTTAAAATTACAATTGGTAATTACTTGTAAAAGTACTCGCAAACCAATAAATAAAATTCAACCTATCATGTAATATAATGAGAAAAAGTAATAAACCACAAATTCGATAAAATACAATATACCTTTTGTTATTCATCAAATTCCTCATTTCGGTCACTCTTAATTTTAATTTTTTTTAACTTGCAATTTTATATTATATATATGTTTCTTCATTTTTTATTTTTACTTCTTACGTTTAGTAATTCTTTATTTTTTATTAATTATTGTTTCTTTTAATTTTTATTTTTAATTTATTAAAATTTTAAAAACACTTTTTAATTATGAAAAATAAAAATCTTTAAAAAATATTTTGGATATCTTTATATGAGTAGTGTCCTATTAATAATTTCATGAAGTTCTAATATTACACAAACTTGTGTTATTATTCCAAAATACAATTTTTAAGGTTGGTTTCTTTCTTTTATGAATAAATATCTTCCAAAGAAACAAATAATTCAAGTAAAAAAAAAAATTAACTCAAAAAACAAATATCAGTAGCTCAAAAGAAATTTGTCATGTAATAATGTAATTTTTGTCCAAAAGGGATTGAATGCAAAAATTTTAGTATTTTACTATAAATAATTTCTTTAACCACAAATGTATAGATATAACATTATTATGGGGATCATTCAAACACACTTGAGTAAATGTGGGATCATTCAAATATATAGATACACATAGATATAACATTATTTCGTGATTCTTGAGAAGCTAAACACGAAAGACAAATTAGCAAAATGTGGGATTATTCAAACACACTTGAGTAAATGTGTATTATGTGATAAAGTTGAAGAAAGGGTGTTTCACCTGTTCTTTAGCTACGGCTTCACATGGAAAATGTGGGCTAATGTTCTAAGATGGTGGGGTGTCACTTGAGTATGGCCAGGGAATTCAAAAGACTGTTTTGATTCTTGGATGGCTGTAAAAAGAGATAAGAATATGCAGAGAAGCTGAGAAATTTCCTTTTTTGCTATTGTTTGGACAATTTGGAATGTAAGAAATGAGGCCATATTCAAAAATACGTATTCAACTATTGAAGATACTATTAATAGAGTTATTGTAGCCCATAACCAGTGGATGAACGAGTGGAATGAGAGAGCCAGTGAGTCTAAAAGATGATGTGCTGATGGTTTGATGAGGTCCAAATAAGCAGGTACGATCTTATACGAATAATGCTGGCTCTATGATGTCTGATGCACGAAGTGTGGAGAATTGGTATTCAAGTAGCCAACTAAGATGATGTGCTGTAATAGGAGTTGTATTTTCCTTTGTTATTTCTGTTGTTTTTGATTTTTGTTTATTGTTGTTTCTGTATTTTGGACTTAGCTCACTTCCCTTCTTTGGGTTGCTGTGAACTTTCTTGACTGATCGGAAAAAAAAAATATTAATAGAATAATATAGAAAGCATTTTAAGTTTTGAAAGGAAGTAATTTTCTGACTTAATTCATTATATATCTCATTTTCTAATATTGTCAACCAAAAAATGTAAATAGGATATGCAAAATAAATAATTTTTTCAAAAATTTGTAGCATGTATAAAATATCACTCTCTTTAGTAATGTATATTATAATGTTGATTCACAAAATAAATAACCTTCTAAAAAATTGTTCAAATGAATTTTTCATTTACCATTTGTTTCTCACTTTTTTTTTACCTTTTTGATTCATTCTTGCTTCCTCTTCTATTTTTATTTTGAATTGTTGAAAAAAATATGATGTTTCAATTTTTAAATTAAAAAAATTTGTACATCTAACTTCCTCCACATTCAAAATACAAATAACCATCAGGTAATAAAAGTCATTTTACGTGTTTTGAATTGTTGGAGAAAAAAAATAATGCTTCAAAGTTATTTGTTGAAAGTATCAAGTCATTCCAAGTTATTTTATGATTGCGATTTTAGTGACAAAATGGAAGTCATTTTCGGGAGAGAGGATGCAACAGACAATATTGTACATGTTTTTTTTTTTGCATCATCTATGTAATACAATGTTTTTAATTTTGTAAATTGTGAAATGTTTTAATAAATGTGGATAATTGATGTTGATGAAGTTTTCAAGAAAGAATCATTCATATGATTCGAAAATGGATTCACGAAATCTGGTTCAACACGATGAGGAGATCCATTTTTGTCAGATGTTGTTTTTGTATTTGTTATGATTTTTTAATGATTTGTTACCAATAATTAGTGGAGTAGGTGTTCGTAATGTTGATGTTGTTGAATGGATGGAAGCATTGTGTTGGTTGGCTTTTATTTGATGATTCTAGAAATCCGCTTCATGTTTTTGAAGAAATCTGCTTCGGATGTTGATGAATCTTGATGTTACAGCGGTACACGTGCGAGGTTGACGAAGTATATGTCCCAAAGGTTGAAATGTGGTTTGAAAGCGTTGAGGATGCTGGACTATTTTACAAAGAGTATGCGAAACATGCATGTTTCTCTACAAAGATAAGGAACTCAAATAGATGTAAGGACACCAAGGAAATAAAAAACCAACTTATTACTTGCACTAGTGAAGGGAGATGGACATTCGAAGTTCCTTCCTTAGAGAAGACGAACCTGATACGTGGTGCAAATTGTCCAGCACGAATTTATGTTCACATAGACAAGAAGACTCGACATTGGTGCATTTCGAAGGTTGTTTTCCATCATTCACATCCATGCTGTGCTGAGAAAGCTAAGATGTCACCACAACATAGGGGCCTGAGCTTGAATGTTCGTAGGACAATAGAGAACAACGATTTATCATGTATTAGGCCACGCCAAACATTTCAGTCGTTTGTGACAGTTGCTGGTGGTCACGGTGAGGTAGGGTTCATTGAAAAGGATGTAATGAATTACATCAATAGGGAGGTTCGGAATGTAACGGAAGAGGAAGATGCAAAAGAGCATGGAAAGTATTTCTTGAGAATGAAAGAAAAGAATGAAGACTTTTTTTAAGAGATTGTACTTGATGGTGACAATAGTATTAAGAATGTGTTTTGGGCTAATGCAATGAGCAGGGCTTCATTTGAATACTTTGGTGATGTCATTTCATTTGACACTACTTACAACAAAAACAAGTTTTCAATTTTTCATTTTTTAACTTCGAGTTTTCTTTTAAATCCGCTTCGGAATATTTTTTGGCTGATGAATGCTCTCACAATGAACATGTATGATTTGCCATTTGCATCCTTCGTTGGTGTTAATCATCATGGGCATTCCATTCTGCTTGGATGTGCTTTGTTGAAGAACGAGGACACTGATTCTTTTAAATGGTTGTTTGATTGTTGGCTTCGTTGCATGGGAAGCAAGCCACCTAGAGGCATCATTATCGACCAATGTCCATCTATGCCAAATGCAATTTTTGAAATTATGCCAACAACAATTCATAGGTGGTCCATTTGACACATTATGAAAAAAGGTTCCTAAAAAACTGAACGAGTTAAAGGGACATAATGACATTCAACATGAGATGAGTGAGATCCTATTGTCATCACATTCAAAAGACGTGTTTGAAGAAAGATGGGTCTCATTTATTAGTAAACATGGGTTGGGTGGTAATAAGTGGCTATCAGGTAAAAAAGTGTTTCCGCTTCAAGACATGCATATAAATCTGCTTCGTTTTTTATTATGACTTTTTTTTTCCCTGGATTACCAGATCTGTATGCATATCGTCGGCTATGGGTTCCTGTGTATCTTGATATTCACTTTTGGGCTGAGATAAGAAGTACACAATGGAGCGAGAGCATGCACGCTTTTTTTAACAATTTCATTACGCGAAGGAGTACCTTGATTCAGCTTTCTAAGCAAATTGATAATTGCCTAGGTAGAAAAGAACAAAAAGAGAAGGAAGCAGATGCTGGATATTTTTACACCACATTTAGTTGAAGAGGATATTAAAAGAAACAAAGCGGATGTAAATATTTACACCACTTCAACAATTGATTGTGAAGGTTGTTCCTCTTTTTATTGTTGTTGTTGTTGTTCTTCTTCATCTACTTCATTTTTAGCAGGGCCATTCTCCTCTTCTTGTTAATGTGCCTGCTCGTCGTTCCTCATCCTTAGTAGTGTGTCTGTCAGGGGCCTATCTCTTGGTGAAGACACCAAATCCGCTTCGACTTTTGGAACCAACACCCTAATAGGAGTTGGCTCAGGCTCACGACCAGAACTTGAGGAGATATCAATGAATTCGTCTTGTTGTTGTTGTTGTGGTTGTTTTTGAGGCACCTCTTCTTGTGGAGGTTGTTGTGGTTGTTCTGGTGATGGTTGTGGTTGTGGTTGTGTTTCCTCTTCTTCCGGAGATTGATTGTGTGGTTGTTGGTGGAGTTCTTCATTACCATAAAAAAATAGATTGCCATTTTCAGCTACCATGCCCTTGCTGTGAGTGGGAAAATCTATTGGATTCCTTGTTCTCTTACTTCGGCTACCATGCCCTTCAACATTCTTCCTTTTCCTACTTAACAACGCATGGGCAACCATTTGGTGATCATCTGAACTGTTAATCCAAAACGGATATAGATGTGATCAGTAAAACGATTTAGCAAAACAATTCGAAGCAGATTTTGAATATTTATCTGAAACATATCAAGTATGCGGATAATTAACTGGAGCCAAAGCGGATTTCGAAACTTACTCAGAATCATGGCTTCGAAGGAGGGGCACAAGTGCAGGGACAGAGTCATTCCTCCTTTTGCTCTTTCTCTCAACTCGAACTAGGGTATCAGACATCGCCTGCTCTGAATCAGATTCATAGCTTTCATCAGAATCGGAATCAGAACTAACGTATTCTGATTTTGATGAAGAGGATAATCCTTTTCTGGTGTTCTTCTTCTACTTCCCCTGGTTGCTGAGAGGCGTTTTCACCGTCCTGATTAGACCCT
Source organism: Stylosanthes scabra (assembly GCA_036250425.1). NCBI lineage: Eukaryota > Viridiplantae > Streptophyta > Magnoliopsida > Fabales > Fabaceae > Stylosanthes > Stylosanthes scabra. Next base: position 69,962 of record JASCZI010030225.1, read on the forward strand.
GAGTCAGAATTGAAGGAAAGACTTAGTAAAAAATATGAAGTGGTTTTTAGAAAGCGGTCGAAGCGATTATTTAACTTACTGCTCTCATTTTTTACTCCTGGATCATTCTGTTCCAGAGTGCTTTCCCCGTCCAGTACTGAATCCAAGGAGGCTGGGCTTCAGCTTCTCATGAGTTCTTCCCGAAATGTGTCTCGTGGAAGTAGATGACCATCAACGCAAAGCAGCATCCACTAACAGAGCTGGTGTTGTTATCCTTGGTCTTCTGCACCTCTTCCAAGAGGAAGTTATGAACATGGAGAGCCTAGTTTTGGTGTCTTGTGTTTTTCAGATTGAATATGGTGGGGAGTGCTCTTGGACTGATATTTGGAGCTGAGGTGGGAAGGAAGAAGCACTTTTGAAGGTACAATAGGAAAGCTCTCTTAAACAAGTCCCTGTTTTCGTCCGTGTCAACCGGTGTGTTGAAAATTAGATTTTTGAGGGCAGCTTGTTTTATTCCCTGGAAATACTTGAAGACAGTGTAATCACGATCATTCAGATCCTTACTTATAACCCTCTCCAGGTAAGTTGTCCCTACAAAAGGAAAGTAAATTACGCAACGGATTTAAAATGGATTGAGAAACGGATTTTCAAATACTTAAGTGGATTCGCAATAAAAATCAAAACGGTTTTGTAAGGCAGCATGAAATAGGTTATACCTGTGTACTTCAGGCCAAATGCTTCGCCTATCTTCTCGGTTGTGATTTCGACATCCCCTGCGACGGCATGGATGGTGTGGTCATATGGGTCGAAACAATTGAAAATCTGTTTCAACACTTTGTGCTTCAGGTAGTATAAGGGAAGATGTCGAAACGCTCCGAATCTGAGTTCTTCCACGATCTTCATTTGCTCTGGGTCATTATTCAGGCACTTGTTGAATATACTCGAAACGGACAATGGCACGCAAGTAAATTCATGACCTTGCTGCAACAACAGAATAATGAAGCGAATTTGGAAGTTTAAGTGAATTGCAATTTAGAGTGAAAAAAAAGGGAAAAAAGGGATTGTTAAAAAGAAATCCTTACATCCTTTTTTTTTGGGATTCTTTCCCTTTGCGGCAGCCTTCTTTGATTTATCAGTCTTGCCTTTTCATGAGACATTTTCGTTTTGGCTAACCATTGTTGCTGTGAAATTCACAATAAAATGCAAAACCCACAGATTAATGAAACTCAAACTAGTCAATCAGGATACAAAAATAGCGCAGCGGATTTATGAGCAACAGTTAGACGGTTTTGATATATACCCAACCAAGTCATGAACAAGTCAAATAAATAAATAAATAAATAAATAAACCGAAGCGTTTTTTATACAAAGTTTCGTGAGAAAACAATCACTTTGGTTTGCAACATCGAAGCAATGTTTAACAAAAAAAGCCGAAGCGATTTTATAACGGAAGGCAAAACGGATTTGATTTTGCAAAGCGAAGCCATGTATCCCAGTACTAGCAGTCAGACCAAACGGTGAATAAACCCTAAAAGATAAAAAGTAGATGCGATTTTGAAAAAAATTCAAAAACACGAATGTAAAAAACCTAACCCTAACATGAATCGAATGTAAAACCATTTGCGAAGCGGATCCAGGAAGCACGTTTTCTTATTGATTGACTTAAAGTGAACGATAGACAAAACGAAACCCAATAGCAATGCAAGGCGATAAAAACCCTAGTGTTGTTAAATCCAGAGAGAAAGGATGAACACTAACCTTGTGTGACTTCGAATGTATGAACTTGTAGTGAAATTTATATCGTTTTGGTGTGATTCTTCGTTGAAAATCGCCTCCGATTATCGAGTGTGTTCTTCTTCTCCTTTTTGAACAGTGAGTTTTTTTTTGTTTGAAATGAAAGGTGAATAGTGAAGGGTTGAAATGAATAGTGAATGGTTGAAACGAAGATAGTAGTAGCGGAGACATTTCATTTCTTGCATTGGGTCGCGTGTCGCGTCTTTTTTAATTTGGGCGGTTTTAGTCGTGGTTTCCACACGCCTAGTGAGAGTTGTATAAATGGACTTGGTTATTACTTGGTTGGATATATATGTGTACATATAGTGTTATTACTTCTAAAAGAAAGTATAAACAACATTTTTTATAACCAACTTCAATATTTTTTATTTTTCTTAAAGAAAAATATAGATAATTAATATTTTTTAATCAATAAATCAACCAACAAATTAGGAGAATATCCCAAATGTTACAAAAGAACAGCTTATATCACACCATCAATAACTTTTGAAAATCAAATATACATATAAATAATTTTTAGAAATAGAACATCCAAAACATAAAGAAAATAAAACATCATCCAATTTAAGTTAATAATTGATGTTAACTGAAATTTTATTGGTTACCTAACATTACTATTTGTTAAAATAATATTCTCTACTTATCTACTCACTTGCTCACACTTATTAAAATTTGACTTCAATTCCAAACATATATTACTCATCACTTCCAATTAAACTACCATTGACCTTGATACTAACAGCACCAAATACTGTTTGTTGAGGCCAATCCTCCCAACTTCTACTATCAGGCATTAATTTCTTCTCCTTAAACGTTTCTTATTAAATAGGGAGTATTGTGCTCTTTATTTTTTTTTGGTTTTCTATAAATAAACAAAACAAAATTAAGGAGAAAAGGACATCTCCTGATAAACTAAAGAAGAAATATCAGCAGATGGAGAACTGTACTCCATTCTATTAGACCATGCAGAGAACTAGCAGCTCACTTAGCCAAAAGATCTGCAACTCCATTAGCAGTACGATCTATCAACAAAAAAGTAAGGTTCCACTGGCGAGTTAAAAATTCATGAATCTTGGATACCAAGTCCTAATAGGAGCCAGCCACGGAAGTAGAAAGAACTAAGTTGTATGCATCAAGACAATCCGTCTCACAAATCACTGGCCGTTGACCCGTTTTCCAGGCCAACAGAGACCATGCCAGATAGCAAGCAACTCAGAGTTCTCAACTAAAGTCTCATTAACACTACCGAAGCAACCCATCAGCCACTTACCTTGAGAATCACCAGCAACACATCCAAAACCAACAAGGTGACCATTAGGTAAAAAACTTTCATCACAGTTGACTTTAATAGAAAATAAAGGAGGTGGAATCCAAGAAGAATATGGGCCAAATAAAAGGGATGAATGAGTAATGGATGAAGCAACAGAGAATTTCTGGGCAGATTTCCTACAAAGAAGAATGATTCTATCGAAGTTCCAAGGGTCACTGGGGCAAAAAATATCATTGTTTTTATCTTGCCAAACCCACCAAATCCCGGCAGTAAAGAGAGAAATATTCTGATTACAACATTTTCGGACCCAAGTCTCAAAACTCAAGAGATCATCCAAAGGGAGAACATAGAAACCAAGATATTGCCATGTAGATTACCCCTTTGCACAAAAGTAAAGACAATGAGGAATTGTTTCAGCAGAGACAAAACATCTAACACAAGAAGAGGAAGTAGCCAAATCTCTTTTAAATCGAAACAAAGCAATAGGAAAAAATCATGCATATAAAGCCACAAGAGGAATTTGATCTTCTCAAGTACCTTAAGTCTCCATACCCATAGCCAATTTTGAGAGGATTGCCACATATGCTTACGCTTAGCCAGCCACTCATACCATCCTTGACAGTAAAGATTTTTGTTGCATTAGAAGTCCAAAACCAGCCAGCCTTTCTACTATCATTAGTATCCGAATTGATGAACATAATAGCACGAAGAACATAATCTGGAATATGAGTATAGAAATGTTGAAGATGCCAATCCCCAGAGTGCTAGGGATCACTAATTTTAAGATCACTGTCAGATATCTGAACAAAAGGGAGCTCCTTAGCTACACAACCAGCAGGCAGCCAGGAAGAAACCAAAAGGATTGATTAACATCACCCGAAAACCAAGAGAAACCGTCCTTAAGCTACTTCGCTGCTTGGAGAATGCTATAATGAATTTCAAAAACCTAACCAATAAGAGAAAAATCTAAAGGATTAATGCTACCAAGGTACTTAACAAGCATCATTCTGATCCAAAGCTTATTAGGACAATGAATGAGCTGTCAAATCAGCTTGCCAAGGAGAGCAATATTCGTACATGCGGTATCTTTAATACCAAGGCCACCAAACCTCTTCGGGGTGACAACTGTGCTCCACTTGACAAGATTCAGGCCCCTCACCCCCACTTTCCCCTTCCAAAGGAATTGACACAGCATCATGTCAATTCTTGGGTAGACAGATGAGGGAAAGATAGTAGTCTGCATCTGGTACATAGGGAGAATAGTAGCAACCGATTTTATAAGAGAAAATTGTCCTGATTTGTCGAGAAGTCTACCTTTCTAATTAGAGAGTCTTGAATAAATCCTGTTTAAAATCAAATGACATGAGGCTCTAGTAGCTCTGGGATGGTTAAGGTTAACTCCCAAGTACTTGCCAAGATTATGAGTGAAACAGATTTGAGTGAATTGAGAAAATATCTCCCTTCTGTTATTAGACACATTCTTTTAGCACCAAGCCTTGAATTTATCAAGATTAATCCTTAAACTTGATGCTTTGCAAAAAGATCCATGGAACACATAACATTCTGAACCTACGTCTTTATGGCTTTGCAAAAAAGTAATAAGTCATCAGCAAATATTAAGCGAAAAAACCTAGAACCTCTTATTGAAACCAACACCGAATCCCAAGTTTTATGGTCCACCTGTTTATAAATAAAGCAAGCCAATATTTTCATGCAGAAAACAAATGAATAAGGTGACATAGGATCACCTTGTCTCAGCTCTCTTTGAGGATATAAAGGATCAAGCTTAAAACCCTTCCATAAAATTTATAAAGAAGAAGCTTTGATACAGTTCATAACCAACTGGATAATAGAAGCAGGGAACCCAAAAACAGTTCAGGGCGTACTCTAAGAACCTCTAGTAAACTCTATCATAAGCCTTTTCTAAATCAATTTTGGAAGCTAAAACCCCCTTCTTAGACTTAGTTTTCTTCATAAAATAGAGAATTTCTTGAGCCACAATAATATTATCAGGAGTTCCTCTACCAGGGGATAAAAGTGATCATGCAAATAAATAAAAATGGTAATCCAAACAAAATAAAAGTGATCACTCACATAATATAAAAGTGATAATCTGTCATTCTTCCACCGTCACCATCACCACCACCACCACCAACCGCATCTGGTATCACCGAACAACTACGCCCTTGCTCCCTCTGTTAACCCTTGCATCTGTTATGAAAACCACTGCACTAGCCACCACTCTCTTGCTGCCTCTCTTTCAGAGCTCTATCACCTCTTTCACGCTTATTTCCTTGCCTCCATAGCCCGCAAGAACCATCCTCCGCTTCTACCGTCGCGCCACTACAACTGCTACGCCAGCAACCTTCTTCTTCTTCTCCGTTCAAGCCTCGCAATCTTTGTTTCCGGCACTTCTCCTGCCCACCATCACCGCCGGACCCTTCCACTGTTCCCTCCGTCCTCACTCACCTTAGTCCTCTCATTCTCTTCTCTTAGGGTTTTGGTTGATCACCATTAACCACAAACCAATGACTCCTATACTTTTCCTTAATTAAATTGATTTGGAATTGAAATTTATTGTTAGATAAAATAAAATCGATAGCGTTAAGCTATTTGTACACAAAAAATAGCTTTTAGTGTATGATACACATTAAAATACAAAATATATATTAAAAATAATAAAATTATACCTGTATTCATATATAAATATATAGTGATTAATTTTTGTTGTCTCCAAATAGAATTTTTTGAAACCGATATTATTCTAAAGAGACTAGATCAATCTGATATAAAACCAATAAAAATTTACTATTTGTATAATTATTTTGAAAAAATGGTAGAATCGCGTCTAAGATGGTCTGAACATGTGGGAAGAAGACTAGCAGATCACCCAGTTAGGAGGGTGGATGAGATGGAAGGTGGACAAGGGGTGAAGGGGAAAGGAAGACCTAAGAAGACCATCCATGAGGTGGTCAAACGAGATCTACATGTAAACGGTCTTTCTGTAGACATGATACATGATAAAGCTTAATGGCGTCGTTTGATCCATGTAGCCACCTCACCTAGTTGGACAAGGCTTTGTTGTTGTTGTTGTTTGTTGTATAATTGAACAATAATTCTATGTGAACAAGTGATTTTGGCCAATCAAGTGTAACCAAGTGATTTATTTCTATGCTAAATAGAAGACTATTTCGGTGTCAAATAGAATTTTATTTAAGTGCATTTTTTTATACTATTTAACACCGAAATAATATTCTATTTAGCATAAAAATAAATCACTTAATTAGCCAAATCTACTTATTTAAATAGCATTACCCTATTTTAAAAATATAATATGAAATTTAAATCGAATTTAAATCCAGCACTAGAACAGGGAGAAAAAAAGAAATCCAGCATTAGAGTAATAAAATTTGCATGCTCAAATCATATAGTCACATAAATGCTCATATGTCATATTGCATTTTGTCATATCGATCGTGTTTGCATACTGAAAAAGCATAGAAACCTTCGCTTGAGAGTCAATGAGAGGCAATAAAGAATTATGGATAATAATTTTTATATTATGTGGATAATTAATTTTGAATGCTCACTTATTTATTGGTTCCCTAATTAATTTTATAATATTGATTCTGTAATATTATTCTTAAAATAACGATCCAATTTTTTTAAAAAAACTAGAAAATCAATACATTATGACCAACAAGAAGTCAACACATACTACGCATGATAAATTATATAAATTTTGGATGATAACTCAATTATTGACATATAAATTACGGATGATAATTTATATAAATTTTGAATGATAACTTAATTATTGCTCCCTAATAATAGCTGTCTAACGTTGATTTCGTAACATTGTTCAATTTTAAAAAAAAAATCAAATGGAATTGTTTGCTATAGCCAATAGTAATACCATGGGAGTGGCTATTGGTGCACCCCTACCCTCAAAACTGCCTCCCTCTCCCTGCTTTTGTCAACTTCAACACAAACACAAACACAAACATTTTCCTTCTGCTTTTTCCTTTTCCTTTTACGTCACACCTCTTTCATTTTTCTTTCTGAATAATTAATACGTTGCAATTATTATTTTATTATATTCATCAAATTCAACTCAACCCCTACGATCATACCAAGGAAGACAACAACAACGAGAAGAACAGAAAGAATCAGAGAAGCCCTCTCTAATTTCCATGATTCATCAAACACACCAACACAACGCCATCATCTTCTTCCACCTTTCTCCTCCTACCTTCCAATTCCCGCGGTAAATTTCATCAAGCTGCGGGGCCACAACAATTCCAATTCTTGTTCTATCTCTAATTCCTCAGAAGAATCGGAGAATTATTATATTAAGGGAAAATTCTGATTTAGGATGTCGAATTTGTACGGTGATTACAACCAGAAGATCGATTACGTGTTCAAGGTGGTTTTGATCGGAGACTCGGCGGTGGGGAAGACGCAGCTCTTGGCGCGGTTCGCGAGGAACGAGTTCAGCATCGATTCAAAAGCCACGATTGGTGTTGAGTTCCAAACGAAGACTCTCATCATCGATAACAAAACCGTTAAGGCTCAAATTTGGGACACCGCTGGCCAAGAAAGGTTCCTTCCTCTTTCTCTTTTACCATTCAATTCAATCCAATATATATTTAATTTTATTACTATAATTATTTTTGGTCTTGATTGTTATAGCTGTTGAATTAGGTTGTTTCTTTTGTTCTTGATTGCTATGATTATTGAATTTGGTTTTTCCAACCGTATGGTAGTTAGGTTTAGTAGAATGGTGCTTTGTTAGACAAGTTTACCTCTCCGTCAGCCAAAGCTGGACGGAAATGTTGTGCACTTTTGTGTTGGTAGGTGTGTCTAGCAGCACTCGTGTGTACATTTGACTCGTTAAATAAATGATGTATACTTTTATCTTTTGCGTGTAAAATCATGTGTACCTCTGTCCAGTCTTCCTCCCAATGGTTGTTATATGGAGGAGTAGGACCTCGTTCTCTTTAGGGTCATGGTGTGCCTCTACCACTGCGAGAAGAATTACACCTCGTTGTTGGTGATTGGGTAGTTTAATAGCAGTGAACGTTTAATATAATAATGAAAGCAAAGACTTGTTAGATTTTAAGTGATCAATGCAGTTTGGTAACGTGTAATTCCCTACCTGACTTGAAAGAAATTAGTATCTTCACGAGCCTGTTACTATGGCTTAGTATATTATTTAGAATAGCAATTTGGAATCTCATGTTTGTGAAATCGATACCATCTATTATTTATTTAGAGTAATAAGATAAGTAAATTTTGCAATAGATTATATAAGTTCCTAAAAGAAATGTATTAAGCCTTTGAAAAAGCTTTACTATGAGCTTTATAGGTATATCATATCAGGGGAAAAAATGAATCCCTAAGAAATGGGACGAAAGAATAAAATTTGTGCGGATCACAGTTCTTTAAGTATCTATAAGTCTATCGTTGCAATTCATTAAGGACTTGGTATTTTCTCTTTATCTTTAGAATCAATGAGTGATGAGTCCACAGCGAAATTCTTTAGATATTCCTATTACTCATTTATTTATTTGCTGAATTATTGCAGCAAATTAACTTTGGTCAGATCCTCAGTGGAATTTCCATCTTTTGGTTTCTCAAAATGTCTTAATGCGATTTCATAAAGGGGCTTTTGCGGGTCAATATTATTTTCTACCTTTTTCATAGATTTATTTTAATGTTCACAAGTCTGTGGGAAGATAGTACTCCTATTCTGCAAAGTTGTCTTTTGAACTTTCTTTTATCTACATATTATTTTTTTGCATGTTCCTATTCTTTTTTCTGTTAATTTTAGTCAGCTGCTTATGCGTCCAATCCTAGCTTGATATATGGTTGTGCCTTGAAAAGCTTTATTTGTTTTAATTGGACTTCCTTCTTTTATTTTCATACCAAAAGTGCATCATTCGTACTAATTGGGGAAGTTTAGTATGAACAACTGATGAAGCTGTATATGAATTACTAATCTATTCATGTCTTGTCCAACTAAAATATCCATGAGTAATTGTTCACTGATATCTAGAAACCAAAAACCTACCCTTTGGATAAAATGTGGGTCTCAACACTATGTGATCTATGTCAAAGATTATGATAATATTTTTCTGATTATGTAACACTTCTGAAATTTTGTTTTGTATATGGCTAATTTCTCCTTTCTGGGATGTTAAGGTAGATTTTTCTGCATTCTAGATGATAAATGTAATAACAAGTATTTTTGTTTGCTTTCATTTGTCTTGGATATATGTTCACAACATTCAATCTTTTGCATATTAGTTTTGTTTTGCATCTTATTTGTTACACAGCTTCTGAATTTTTTGTCTATAATTTCTTTCAGGTACAGGGCAGTTACTAGTGCATATTATCGTGGTGCTGTTGGAGCAATGTTAGTTTTTGATATGACAAAACGGCAGTCTTTCGACCATATGGCAAGGTGGTTAGAGGAATTGAGGGGTCACGCCGACAAAAACATCGTCATAATGTTAATAGGCAATAAGTGCGATCTTGGAGCTCTTAGAGCAGTACCAACAGAAGATGCGCAGGAGTTTGCGCAAAGAGAGAACCTGTTCTTTATGGAGACTTCAGCTCTTGAGTCCACCAACGTTGAAACCGCCTTTCTGACTATTCTAACCGAGATATACCGAATAATCAGCAAAAAAACACTTTCTGCCAACGACGACGCAGACCCCAATGGGAGTGCAGGGCTTCTGAAGGGAACAAGAATAATTGTTCCAGACATGGATCAAACCGAAAAGAAGGGTGGCTGTTGTGTATAAATCCTTATAGCTTCTGCTTCTTTTGGTTCTTGTTGGGAAACATATTTCTCAATCAGGCTCGTCCTCCTACATGCGGGGGAATTTGTAGGGAGGGTAGTTGATTTTAGGCTATAATGTATTAGCTAATGTGCTTTATATACGTGACCCCATCAGAAAAATTTAGGTTGAATGTACTTAATTACCATGCTTATTGGTTGCAGATATGCGTTTTTTTCCCCCCTCAACTTCTGTTTATGACACTTTCAGATTTAGAATTTAGACTTTATATAGACTCTTAGTTGTGAAGCTTTGGTTCAGGAATTTCAAATAGAGGAATGCAAACTGGTCAAGTTACTGGACCCACTAATCTTCTGTATTAGACTAATAAATTTTTTAGTCGGATTAGCATTGTGATTATAATAGTAAATATCATCACCACCACACAAATATATCACTTTGGGGCACACTGCAAACACTTCCCTGTTATTGAGAAAAACAAACCAGAGATCCGAGTATCCTGTAATCTAGCTACAACACTTTTCTCATTACCTTGATTCATTTCTTTCTTTGTTGTGATCTCATCTCCTTAACTTGAGAGCGAAGCTTATCTATCTTCCCTTGCTGATGTTGTTCTAGAGAAGTTTCCTTCAATACCTGAAGAAGATTCATTCCACGAAAGAAACAACCCTGGCATGGAGTTGCTTGGAAGGTTAGAGAAAAGCCTGTATGCTGTTGGAGCTGTGGTTGACGATGCAAGTGGCTTGTTGATCTCATGATGCTCTGTATCTGGCTGCTGGTTTTGTTGGATGAATTTTCCACTGCCACTCGAAGGTTCCAGGTAACTCTTCTTCTTACTCTGGAGTTGTTGATTGATATTTGAAAGAAATTGATGATAATACATAAACACTTTTGAAAAAACATTCCATTTATTTTGTCACTCATGAATATCTATTACCTCCTCTACATAAAAAATAACTTTGCAATGGATAGCGCTACTGTCTTGTGACTTGTGAGCATATCCATGTGACCATGTCATTAGCGAATCTTAACGCTGATCCACCATTTTTCACGATCCAAATCTTTTGTTCTGTTTTTTCTAGGCCAAAATAATTCATGTGACACAGCCATGTTTGCGTTTCAATTATATTCTCACCGGATATGACCAAGGGATTTTTTTTTTTACTTTTTGGTAAAAAGAGAGACCGTACCCATTTTGTGTGAATGAAAAACCAAGCAATATTGTTTGAAACTTCTCAAAATATACCCTTCTTGTCTGTTTCAGACTTTCAGGAGATATAATGAGCATACCTGCTGGTAGTTTAATGAAAATTTCATGGAGGAATGCATTATTTATAAAATTATGAATATTAACTATTAAGTTTAATAAGCTAATTTTAAATTATTGTTGCTCTAATATTACGCTATGTTCAAATATGTAATAAAAGTTGTTTTAGAACAATCTATTTATTTTAGTTGTGATTAAAATTTTATATGGGTAGGAACAATGGCATCTTTTTTCTCATCGAGAGTTTTTCATTCTCACTGGTTATAAGTACATAACCAAAGGATGTAAATCCAAAAATAATGTGAAATACTGACGCGGGAGCTAGTAGGGATAGTAGATTAGTATATTTTTAATAAGGGAATGTTAATCCTATATTGTTTAGGATAGTTAAATTTATATTATGTATTAGTTTATGTTTGTATTATTTAGAGTTTAGTATATGTGTGTTAAGAGTTAGTCCCACATTGGCTAGCTCTCAATGGTCCCCCTTCCCCAAACTACTATAAATAAGAATAAGTTCATGTACTTTTTTGTTGACAATGTTGAGTGGAATTTTTATATGGAATAAGCTTTGTGCTTATTGTTATCTAGGCTTTCTTAGGAGTAAGAGGCTTAGTCTATATCCTTGGCTTGGCCAACTAAGGTGGGTTTATGGCTAATTTCACCATAGTGGGGTTCTTAACCTCGCCAAGATTGGTGAGCCACCATAGTGGGGATTGGTGGTCCAAACAACGTCCCCAAAATAGAAATATAACCCTTTTTAACATTTAAGGTTTTTCTTTTGTTTCTTTTTTAGAAAAGAATTATTTAGAACTAAATAGTAAAACTCATTATAATACTCTTCCCTTGTAAGGACAAGTCTACAATGGATCAAGTTACCCTTAGACAAAGCCTTAAAGTATTAAACAGAATATTTTGTGGTGTACAAACAAAGAATACCGTGGAATATAATATAGAGGCCTACTGAGAATACCGAAGTTTTAAGTTAAAAAACAGAGTTGAAGTTTTCAACAGGATACATAATTTATATTATATGAGTTGATGCCAACTCTCTCTGCAACGAGTTTAAGCTATGGTTTAGATGTTCACATGTTCCATCCTATTTAGCGGAACATTTTGTTCCATTCTTTATAACAATTCAGATACAATTTAAGAAAAAAAAAGATGGTGTAGATTGAAGAAAAGTCCTTGTTACTTACATGAGAAGCACATGGTGGGCATGTTACCTACATGAGAAAAGTCCTTGAAATGAGCACCAAGGAATATAAAATTAAATTAAATTAATGATGTTCACCTACCTAATGAACACTACCTAGTAACTACCCATTATATACACAGTTCATTGCAATCTATCATCACTTTCCTCTCACCACTTTGCTATCTTTCTTCCTTTATTTCTTTTGTTATTGCCATCTCATCTCCTTTAACTTGCGATTCAATCATGGCTGAGGGCAGAGCTTTACTCTCTTCCTTTGTTAGTGCTGCTTTGAATAAGCTGTCTTCACTCGATGTCAACTTAACTCCACTAAAGAAGCCAGCTGACCAGAAGTTTCTTCAGAGACTGAGGGCAGCTCTTCGTGCTGTTCGACCTGTGCTTGATGATGCTGAGCAGAAGCAGATCAAAGATCCAGACGTCAAGAACTGGCTTGTTAATCTCCATGATGCTCTCTACATGGCTGATGACTTGCTCGATGAACTCTCCACTAAAGCTGCTGTTGCCACTCCCACTCAAAGGGATCCAGGTAACTCTAATTCCTGGTCTCATTATGTTGATGATATCTTGGATGATAGTGATGAGATAGTAGATAGAATGCGGGACATAGTTGTTACACTGGAGTCTCTTGTTGATGAGAAAGATGAGTTTCCTCTTGAAAAGGCTGCAAAAAATCTAGAGGACTTGTCATGGAGAAGTGAGACCACATCTCTGCTTGGAGGTTCTGATATTTATGGGAGGGACAAAGAGAAGGAGGAGATAATAGGAATGCTGTTAGATGATACTTGTCATGGAAAACTTTCCGTGATTTCTATAGAAGGTATGGGGGGAGTTGGAAAAACCACTTTGGCTCAGCTGGTTTGCGATGATGACAGAGTGAAGGCAAAATTTAACATTAGAGCATGGGTTTGTGTTGCCACAAAATTTGATCCCGTTAAGGTTACAAAAGCTATAATAGATGAAGTGGATTCTTCTCCTTGTAATAAGGTTAGCTTGAATTCACTCCAAACTGAATTGCAGAAAAAGTTGAGAGGAAAGCCATTCTTAGTTGTTTTAGATGATGTTTGGGACAATCAACAAACTTTGTGGGACAATTTTCTAAAATCATTTTTGTATGGGGATAAAGGAAGCAAAATTCTGTTAACTACCCGTATAAAAAATGTTGATTCTGTGGTAGCTACTAATCTGCACCACACTCTAGATACATTGTCTCACAAAAATTGCTGGTCCATATTTTTAAAACATTCATCTCTTTCTACTAATTCTAGTCAATATACTAGTCTAGAATCAATTGGTAGAAAAATTGTGGAGAAGTGTAAGGGGTTACCTTTGGCTGTGAAGACCCTTGGAGGTTTATTACGAAACCAGTATAATGTAAGATACTGGAATAAAATACTGGAAAGTAGAATTTGGGAACTTCCAGAAGATGAAAGCAAGATTGTTCCTGCATTAAGAATTAGTTATCAATATCTCTCTTCACATTTAAAGAGGTGTTTTGTTTTTTGTTCACTATATCCAGAGGATTTTCAATTTGACAAAGACGAGTTAATCTTATTGTGGATAGCTGAAGATATTTTACAACCAGAGGGAGAAAAAACACTAGAAGAAATTGGTTGTGAATATTTTAATACATTAGTTGCAAGATCATTTTTTCAACCTTCTAGTTCTAATGGTAGCTTATTTGTAATGCATGATCTCATGCATGATTTAGCAACATTTTTTGCTGGAAAATTCTATTTCAGAGTCAAAGAACTTGACGGTCCACTCAAGATTGACATCAAAACTCGTCATTTGTCATGTATTGAAAATCGCAGGTGTCCAATTTCAAAACTTCTCGAAGCTTGCAGTGAAGTAGAATATATGAGAACTTTTTTTAACCCTGTTGTTCAACCTAATGAGTACCGCAGTATATTCTTTGAGATGGGAAACAACTCTTGTCTCTCCCCACTACACTTGAAATATTTGAGAGTTCTATCATTTAAATCTTTTTCTCTTCTATCAATACCCGAGTCAATAGGTGAGTTGATCCATTTGCGTTATCTAGATCTCTCTTTTATACCTATTCTTAGGTTGCCTGAGTCATTGTGTAAATTGTACAATTTACAAACATTGAAGCTGAAGCGTTGTAAACACCTCGAGATGCTTCCAGAACGGATGCAAGATCTTGTGAACTTGCAGTATCTTGACATTGATGGAGCTTATAATATAAGAGAGATGTTTAAAGGAATGAGCAAATTAAAAAAATTGAACTTCTTAAGCAACTATTTTGTTGGTAAGCACGATGAGAATGGGATTAGAGAATTGGCAACACATGAAAATCTTCATGGGTCATTATGCATTTCCAGGTTACAGAATGTGAAAAATAGTGGTGAAGCTTTGGAAGCCAAGATAGGCGACAAGAAGCACATCTACATTTTAGGATTGGAATGGGATTTACATGATGGCAGTGATGATGAGCAAACTTCAAGAGATATACTTGACAAGTTACAACCTCATGGAGAGCTGAAAGAGCTATCAATTAGAGGTTATAGGGGTGAAAATTTTCCGGATTGGTTAGGCCTTTCCTCTTACCTCTGCATGACCAAACTGGAGTTGATTGATTGTAAGAATTGTTCTCAACTTCCTTGTCTTGGGCAGTTACCCTCTCTGAAGCACTTGGAATTTGTTCGTGTTGATGGGTTGGAGAGAATTGGTTGTGAGTTTTACAAGAACAGTAAATCATTTGAGCAGGAGACGCCCTTCAAATCTCTTGAAAGTTTGACATTCCACACCATGCCTTGTTGGAAGGAGTGGTATTTTCCTGATGAGTTTGATGGTTTTCCTCAACTTAAATGCCTTTCAATAAATTGGTGTCCAGTGTTAACTGGAGATTTGCCCGGACACCTTCCTACTCTGAAGGAACTTCTCATTTATGAATGCAAAAAGCTTGCATGTTCACTACCAAGAACCCCCAAGCTTTGCAAATTAGATGTATCCAAGAAGATGAAACGGAGGGGGCACCAGAGTCAGGGCACAAAATAATCATTGAAAGAACCCTGCGGGCAAAGTCTGTATTGGAGTTCCTGTCTCCAATGTATTGACATCAGTGAGTGTTCAGCTGACATATCAATTTCAAGGGATCATTTGCCCACTTCATTACAAAAGCTGAGTATCAGTGGTTGTTCAAATTTAACATTCTCAAGGCAACTACAACAGTCACTCAAGGAGATATCTATATATTTGTGTTATTCAATGAAGTCGTTCCCATTCGTAACCCTTAATTTTTCCTCACTCCTCACTGTTTTCCTTTGCATTGTGGTGGCTCAGGTATGTGTCAAAAACCTTACTCTTGTCACTAACATTTTACAGTGATTTCAGTTTAGTCCTAAAAGCTTTTCTTAGTATTTCTGTTTATGTGCTTAATATTATCAAAATCCTTTAGGAGGATAAAGTTGAAATTGCAATATAAAAGGACTACATACAAACCAATATTGCCTTCATTTCTAACTATGGTAGGTTATGAGTTTAGGGACTTGGACTTGCTATTGGAGCAACACTTACGGACTTGACAAGGGCAACAACTTTGGCTTCAGCAACTGTCATGACTTTCATGCTGGCTGGAGGGTTCTTTGTGCAGGTAAACATATATATATATATATATATATATATATATATAAACACACTTGTTTTTCTCCTTGAATACAAACTATTCATTATTGCCTTACATTTTTGCGGTGTCAAGTTGACAAATTGATCATATGGATAACAAGTTTGATGTAAATGAAGAATTTCTTCGATGAAAACATTTGGTTTTAGTCTCTTCTGTTAATTTGTCCTCGTTAAAAGATTTAGTTGGATTTATGTTAGTAATTAACAAAAACAGACTAATGGTATAGTCCAAAACCAAATGTTTTGAAATTTTTTAAGACCAAAAATCTTAATTTCTATGTGTAAGTTGAGCAATCTAATGGCAGAAGAAGCAAACACTTGATCCTAAATTTTTGCAGATAGTCCCCATATTCATTTCTTGGATCCGCTACATGTCTTTTCAACTACCACACCTACAAACTGCTGCTAAAGGTGCAATATGAATACCTAACTCCTGTTGTAAATGGGATCAAAATTGACAGACGTAGCTGCTCTGATAACCATGGTTTTCGGCTACTGTTTCTCGGCGTATCTTTCGTTGCGGCGCATGAAGCTTCAACCTGGAGCATGAGATCATTGATCCAAGCATAACAAGCAGCAGCCTGGATTGAAAGAATTGCTTCCATTTTGCATGAAGAATGATATTGGATGAATGCTCAAATTACAAAGAGGACTACATTGATGTATTACTGTCCAAACTTGTATATTGATTCTAATTTAGCATGTTCAAAACATCAAAATGCATGCTAGATTTTTTATCATAGCCACATCAATGTCTTTGTAGAATTCAGAGATGCATTTTTTTTTTGGAAACTGTTTTAAGTCTCTGAAAATGTTTAATTGACTGAAACTTGTGACTAATCTAGTGGAATTTGAGGAGTGTTAACTGTTTGTTGCTACACTTAGTCAATGTTTCAACCCAAAAGCATAACCATAGTTTGGTCAGAAGTTTAGGACTTCTAACAATAAATTTGGATAGAATTTCTGTACATAAACTGTTTTTGTAGAATTCAACTTGCAAGGTTTACTAATTGAGTCTTTTCTCTTTCTTATTTCTCTCCTTTTTCTTTGATGGGTGAAAAACAAGAAAAACAAAATTATACTTAACTAAAAAATCTCACCATTCTTAAGTTATACCTAGCCAATACAAGCATTTGGTGAGATAATTGATTTACAATTATGCATCAAATGTCAAGTTTGTTGAGTTTCAATATGTAATCAGCTCTCATCATGTTCACTTACATGTACAATTAAGCCTCATGGTGGTGCCTCGTCGACCAAACTATCCCATAGTTATTTCCTACATGTTCGAGTTAATTTAATGATGTTTTAATAATATGCTTTTTCCACTTCATACTCTTGTTCATATTTTGTAGTAAACTTAATTATCAGGCAACCAATCTACTAAATGTTTAATTTAAGATTAGATTGATCTAAACATTCATATTTATGCTCACAGAATTCTCGTATGTGTTTATTATAAGACATTTATCATCTTTAATCTAGATTTATCAGCCCCAGATTCTCGAAGAAATTTCTTATAATTCTACTTATTTTCTCTGGTTATATAGAAATTAGATGTTAGTATCCAATGTGTTTCTATATGTTAGTAACTACAATATTTAATATATAAAGCCTTGGCTGTTAAATAGTTTTGTGATTTAGTCATTTTCCATTGCAGATTTTCCTAGTTGCTGTCTTCACCATGCTGATGGTTAATATTATATTCTACCTTTCGCTAGCTTACTTAAGCATATTGGTTAAAGGTTAGCTTCCCCAAATTATTGCGAGGAATTATGAATATTAATATATGTCTCAGAAGGTGTGAATTGAGGTGAATGCAGAAAATATTAGCATTCCTCTGTATATCGCTATTGACTATATCATCTTACCGTGTTTTCTTTAGGTACACAAGAACATATTGAGTAACAAATGACTGTCTTTACAACCACTAAGTATGTCAATTCAGGAATAGGTCTGCTGCCAAAGAATCTGATAATCAGAGGTAACATAAGAAGCATACAATAGGTTTGAGTATTAACCTTTATTATGATCACCTAACTTTGTTCCTTCTAACTTTTCTTTGTCTGAAATGCGTAGTCTAACATTGCAAGAAACTGCAGATTGTTTTTTGAAGAGAAGAAGAATGCAAGGATAGACTAATGCTTGTTGTAAAAGGTTTCCCGTGTGCAGATTGATTCTGAGGAAGGGTCTCATGAGTGTCTTTACCATTTACATGTTGGAGTTGAAAATTTTAACACATAATTAATCTAAGGCTCTTGATACCTTTCATTTTCATTTTAGATGCAAATATTTGCAACAGAACTTCATAACTCTTAAACCTTACCCAACAGTCCAACACTACATCTCTAGTTTATAAGTGATGAGCCATGCAAGAAAATAATGAATGAATAGTCGATATTAATTTGTGTGTTCGAGTTATTCACATTTTGGTAAAGCATATGGTTTGTTGAAGTTTTTGGTGGTTTGTATTTCTTTTAGTTCCACAATCATATGATGCTACTGATTCGTGTTTTCATGATGAACTATCTCGGATTCCCAGTTTTATGTCCTTCTCTGCGCCGGGCTTGCTGAGTTCAAATTGAAGGCTCTTCGAGATAGAACTTTTTCATTGGCTAAAGAAACTTGTCAGAGTTTCTTGCCTTTGAATGTGAGAAAGTAGTTAGCTTCCTAGCATCAAATGGCATCCATGGTTCATGAGTGAAAACTTTGCAACGGAGGGTTGTTCGCTTGCATCCCTTGTTTCCTCATTCTGATCTCTTAGCTTCAGTATGGAATTAGTGACCCAAGATCCTCAACAGGTAATTGTTTCCCTCACTCCTACAGTTATTTCATGTTGTCCAAATATACTTATACTTATCAGTTATCTCATTTCTAAAATCTTTTTTTTTTTTTTTGAAAGAAAACGTAAATATCATTCAAAGACAGCCATACGACACTTATAGATACAGAAAATATCAATTTTACATCGATAAGAGGAACATAAATATCCTATATGTTGAACTATGGTCTGAGAGGATGTGCAACATTCGATTACTGAAAATCTTAATGAGCAGAAATAAGGATATCTCGGATCCTTTTTGTTTCTTCATGAACACATACGTGCTGCAACATAGTAGGATACATCTTCTTCTTTTCTGCATAAAAATAAAAATTTTCTAAATCTAAAGCTCTGAACGAGATCACGTCCCCATTGTGTCTTCCTTCTGGATCTGAATAGATCCAAGTCTCCATCATCACAACAAAAGAAACCATCATGGGATAAAAGCACTACCAAAATGGAGGAAGCACCACCTTAAAGGGTTATTTTTAGATTCAGATCTGGATCTCAGATTTGGACTGCACCTGCAAAGAAAACAGAAAAAAGACCAGACAAAAATAAAATAAAAGAAGCGAAGGAAAGAAAAGGGAAGGAAGAAAAGGGGGAAGGGGAGGGGGAAGATGGTCAGAAAAGAAAAAAACAAGAAGAAAGAGGAAAGTGGGAGTGAGAGAGAAATGGAGAAAATGGCAGAGGGAAGGGAAACAAAGAGAGGTTGGGCTTTCCACCGCGCTTGTGAGGCGGAGCGACAGTGGTGGCCCTCAGCGAAGCTGCTGAAAGGAGGTGTTGCTTGGTTGGGAGAGAGAGCATTGTTTGTTGGTGTTACTTAAAGTTATTTATGAAATTCTTCTTTGGTGAATAAGTTGTCTGTTTTCCTTTTTATTTTCATTCTTAGCAATGAATTCACTGATCCTTATGAGTAAAATAGGAGAATTTTTATTGTTACAGATTTATTGATAGGTTCATTATACTATGAAGAGGTGTGACAGATTTTTTTTTAAAATAAATAAAAAAATAACAAATTTACAATAATAGGTGCGGCTCTAGACATTTACCAATTTAGGCCCTCTTTACTTATCTCGGGCACTGCAATCCCAGAATAGCCTATACACGTATCTCGGGACTGTAGAGCCCGGAATAGCCCCCTTCATTTTTGTTTACATGTATCTCGGATCCTCTGAGCCCGGAATTGCTATTCCGAGACTGTAGAGCCCGAGATAGGGTCCGTGGTGCTCTATAAAAGGAAACCCAAGGGACAACACCCTCAAAGCACATTCCTACTCATATTTCTTCCTACTCAAAGAAAGAATGAATGTTAATAATTTCGTGGTTGTTACTCTGTATCCAAATGGAGTGATGGGCCACGACAGGGATGGTATATCTGGTTTCGATCCTTTACTCCGGTAGTGTTCCAAATGTACCCCGTTGTTATCCTGGAGGAGCTGAAATCAGTTATATTGCGCAACATGGGGCTTGGGGCTGTTGGAACGGTGTTAGTGAGACGGGTTGCTTACCGTCTTCTTAACATCTTTCCCCCGGATCAATTCAAATTTAAGATTTTCTGAATTGATAGCGATGAGCATGTGCGTGCTTTGTTTGACCTGCACCGTAGGTACGGGAGGTTTGGTTGGCAAAGCAGAAGGCGGTTAGTAAGCTATATAGTGATTGGGAGGAGTCATATGCCATCATTCCTAAGCTTTTGGCCGCGTTGCAATATTTTGGTGAGGGTACAGTTGTGGATTTGAGGGTCGGTCCGTATTACAATGGTGACATTGTGGACTAGGAGAGTTGCCATTTCAACAAGGTATTTTGGACGTTCCCACTGTGCATTGAGGGTGTTAAACATTGCAAGCCGTTTGTTTCTGTTGATGGCACCCATCTATATGGGAGATATGGCCGGGTTCTGCTGATGACAGTAGTCCAAGATGGTAACAACAACATATTCCCAGCGGCGTTCGCCATCGTTGAGTCCGAGTCGACCGAGTCATGGTCCTTTTTCCTGAAGAATCTGAGGACCCATGTGATAACGAATGAATGTGTTCTTCTCATATTAGACAGGTTGCTTACGATCCGTGCTGCACTAGAGGCAGATGATAGTGGATGACATCTTCCAAGCGCACATCATGCAATATGCATGCATCATCTGGCAAGTAACTTCATGAGTAAATTTAATTCCAAGGAAAGCAAACGATTGGTGATCAATGCTGCCTATGCACCCATGGAGCTTGAGTTTAATGACTACATGAGGGGGTTAGATAAGCTGAAGCCTGAAATGAAGGCATGGATAACCAGGTTTAGGAACAAGTTATGGCTACAGCATTGCGATGAGGGTCGTCGATGGGGACATATGACGACAAACCTGTCAGAGTGCATCAACACCGTGTTGAAGGGGACCTGATATCTCCCTATATCGGCAATTGTCCGGGCTACGTATGAGAGGTTGCAGCAGCTGTGGATTAGGAAGGGGCGAGAAGCACAGGCACAGGTTGTTGCAGGGAGCATATGGAGTCAGTATTTGTTATCTGAGATTGAGAAGAGCAAGGCTGATTTGCCGAAAATGCGGGTTTTTAGCTGTGATCGCAGATCCGCCGTGTTTGTTGTTGAGGAAGTGTTACCGATTCCGCACTCAAGGCAGAGTACTTATTGGGTGCACCTCAGGCAGCGTATGTGCGATTGTGGCAGACTTCAGCAGTTGCACTTTCCTTGTAGGCATGTGGTCGCATCATGTGCCGCCGTGGGGATAGAGTGGGGTACCTATGTTGTTCCTGTCTTCAGCATGGAGTTTGTGTTCGGTGTTTATGGGAAGGACTTGCCCCTATTCCAGATCAGGCTTTGTGGCTGACTTGGTACGGAGCAACTATTAAGCCGAACCAAGACATGTGCCGCAAACGCAAGGGGCGTCCCGTTTCCACAAGGATCCAGAATGAAATGGATTTAGTTGAGCGTCAGGGTAAGAGATGTGGCCTATGCAAGCAGACCGGTTACAGTCGTCGTGGATGCCCAAATGCGCAACACCCAGAAGATAACTAGTTTGTTATCGGTGTGTCGTAGGGTTAGTTTATGTTATGGTATTTTGTAGTCTCGTATAATCGTTGTATTCTAGATTTAGGGTATGTTATTATGTAATCCCTCGGGATGTAATGTTTTATGTTATGACATTAAATGGTCACCATGTGTACGTTATTTGATTTATTTTTTATTAGTTTAATTACCGTTATTTGTGCAGTACATGGGAATGAAAAAAAATTCATCAAAACATAACATTCATATAAAATATGAAACGGAAATAACTAAACACAAAATATACATAATATCCCATATAATGTTCAAAGTACATAGCATAAGGGGCGACCAATACAAAATACAAAGTACATAGCATAAGGTCGGTCTAATACAAAGTAACATCGATAATAAAAATAAAACTACTAATGACCTCCACATGGGAGCAAGTGTCCTCCGATACCACACGTGGGAGGCCTAACTGTCTTGTGGGGTCTACGTGTAGTAGGTGCAGTTGGGGCCTCAGCTGTCATGGAAGGATCTTGATCATAGATGGGCTAGGTGACCGTCGGGCGTGGAGCACTCATGTGGTGGGGCGTACTCACATGGCTATGGTACAATGAAGGCGCGTCGTACGACGGTGGTGTGGCCCACTCATGTCCAACGCGGGTCGGGTCAAACACCAGATACCCAACTACTGGAGGTGAGGAATATGTAGGAACCCATGGGTCAACTTGGACCTATGTCGTGGTTGGTGGCGGTGGGACTTGCTAGCCTGAACTTGATGCACCCTAGTCACCTGGCTCAACGCGACTCGCGCGGAATGAGGCAACAATGCTAGCAAACTGCTCAGGTGAGCAAGATTGAATCTGATATGCCACGTCAAGGCCGGCCTGATCCTGTGTCTGGGGAATGAACTAGGCCGGCTAGTCAGGGAAAAACTGATGCTTCGATGAAGTCCCAGCATGGTAGGGCAAGGAGAACTATCGGGTGGACGCGGGCGAGAAAGAAATCATACCTGACGGGGACACGGTCGGGGTCGGAATCTGAAACTGACCCTCCTCGTGGACATGATCCCCGCCATCATCACCACCGTCCTGATCATGTGCATCATCACCCTGATGCTCACCTGCAAGAGGCTCCTCCTGTCTGTCATACTCCTGCTCTTCCTCAGCCCGGTCCTCGTCCACGTGCGCTGCCGCACCGGCCAACAACATCCAGGTCCTCCTGCGCTGGTCTCGAAGGCTCAACTTACCCCTCGTAGGTCCTGCCGACCTAGGCCTTGGCTCTCGCGGAACATGCCTGCGGCCAGACTAGGCACCCATCACCCCTAAGGCTCTAATCCAATTCTCTATCTGCCTTCCACCCAAGCAGTGTCAATGGCTAATTTTTTTCTCGATCAGTTGTTTACAATTATAATAAATTTTATGATATTCAAATAATTAATCAAATTAATTAGTTGATATGATTAATTATTTTTGATTTAATGTCATTTATGATATAATATAAATAATTTATATAATTAATTACTTTTTCAAATAAATATTTAATAAATATTGATTTGTATTAACATTCAAATATTAGCTAGCAAAAATGAGTATATAAAAACTAATTTCATAAAGTATAAATACATGAGCTTACATATTAAATTAGCAAAATAAAAAATATTAGCCAGCAAAATGATTAAACTTAAATGTACTTTTATCATTTAAAATTAAAAAAACATATTCATGTATAAATTTCTGTCATAATACTTGGAGGGTTGTTAATATTTTTAAAATAGTATAATCCTTGCTAAATATGTAAAAAAAGTTGGCGAAAATTTTATTAGACACCAGTTTTACATTTGTATAAAAATATGATTATTATTAATTAAATATATATTTTGATAGACAGA
Source organism: Stylosanthes scabra (assembly GCA_036250425.1). Taxonomy (NCBI): domain Eukaryota; kingdom Viridiplantae; phylum Streptophyta; class Magnoliopsida; order Fabales; family Fabaceae; genus Stylosanthes; species Stylosanthes scabra. Next base: position 93,654 of record JASCZI010030225.1, read on the forward strand.
ATACAAAAAGTGAAAGGTAATTAACGCATAAATAATTATATTTTATACGAGGAGTTAATTATCAAAAATAGCCATAAAAGATTTAAATATCGACAAAAATAACCATGAAAGATTCAACCAACAAATATACTCAAAAGATTAAAAATTGTGACAAAAATGTCTAATAATTTTTTTTATGAATGTTAATGCTTAGTTAACTATATAATATTTGGATATTCTTATTACAATTTTAAATTTTTCATAGATATTTTTGTCATTTGAATCTTTTATGAATATTTTTGCCATGATTTTAAATATTTTATGGATATTTTATCATTCGAATTTTTCATGGTTATTTTTCTTATCAATTTTATAATTTTTTATGATTATTTTTTATAGTTAACTCTTTATATGGGTATCAAATTGGTGTCTATTAAAATGGTGTACATATACTAGAGTATTATATATGTATATAATATTGCTATAAATAAATTAAATAATTAATTTTATAAATTATATACAATCATTAATATTAATATATTATATAAATCTATTTTAGCATCACTTTTTTTTCAAATTGTTTTAGTATTTGGACTGTTCATCTTGTATGTGATTAGCATAATTTATTTAACAAAATTAATGTTGTTATATTTTAAAAAAAAATTCCCTTAAAAGTATTGTTAATTAGTTGTTATAATGTAAAAAAGCAATGGTGATAGAAATAATGTAATTCGAAGAATAATTTTATCTTTATAAAAATGTTATCATTGAAATAAGAATTAAAAAAAATTAACATGAAGACGATTTAAAAAAAAAAACTTAGAGATAATTTTGATTTTTTTTGTTAAAACTATGAAGCAAAATAATACTTAATCTACTATTTAACTTAAAATCATATATTTTTACTTTTTTTTTTTTTTTATAAATTGCTAATATTTTAAAATAAATTATTATATTATATAATAATATAATATATTATACTTTATTATAAATTATGCAATTGTCAAGTATAATTTGTTATTCAACAAATGTTTCACAATTCTTTGCCCGTACACAGTCTTGTTGCAGTGTTGTGTCATCACAGAAAAAAAAGCCAGTTCCATTAACAAGGCATTATGTGATTTAGGCTCAAGTATCAATTTGATGTTTTTATCTTTCATGAAGCTGTTAGAAATTGAAGAGGTCAAGAAAACAAGGATGTGTATTCAACTAGCTGACAAGTCACTTAAGTATCCTTTTGGTGTAGTAGAAAATATACTTGTTAAAGTGGGCAAATTTATTCTTCCTGCAGATTTTGTCATCCTAGATATGGGAAATGAAAGTCAGCCATCAGTCATACTAGGAAGACCATTCTTAGCAACAGGAAGAACTCTCATTGATGTACAAAAAAGTGAATTAACCTTCAGAGTACATGATGAGAAGATGGTGATTAATGTGTTCGAGGCTATGCAATACCCGGAGGATGAGGATGCTGAAAGTTGCATGAGAGTTGATGTCATAGATCAACTAATAAAGGAAATACAAGAAGAGGATGCATTGTTGAAATTCAGTTCAAAATCAGGAAATTGATAATGCAGAAAAAGAAGACAAGCCAAAAACAGAACTAAAGCCAATACCTGCTAATCTCAAATATGCTTATCTAGGAGAGGTGGAGATCCAACCATCTGCCCCACCCTAACAGGTTCTAAAAACGCTTATTTATTCAATTTTTAAGTTATTATAACCTTATCTAATTATGTTGGAGATAGCAGAACTGATGTGCAGAGTTGTAATAATTATGTCATTTAGAAAGGTGTAAAAAGAAGGAGTTACTAACTATGTGTATTACAGATTTTTTTAAACTAACAAAGTTTGCATGTTACAGAGATAAGAAAGCAAATTGTAGAATGTTGACAATATACTGCCTTATTTTGACAACTGCATCAGCATTGTTAATTTGACAAAAATTCTGCTAAATTGGTAGTGTACAAAAGTAAAGGAGTTACTAACTATGTTGTGTTGCAGATACAAGATTGTAGAGTTATTCTGAAATGGTAAATTGGTCAAACATCTAAGTTTGGTGTTGCACCAACCCTTGAACTAATCATATAATACCAAACTAAGTTTGGTGTTGAGAATTTACCTTACTTTGAGAAACACTGCATTATAAATTGTTATTATAACTAATACTGATATATAACTTGCACAAATTCTATTTTACATGTTTTAAAATGTAAACCAAACTAAGTTCGTGTTGCATCTCATCATCCTTCTATTAGAATTGTATATTATACATATTACCATAATTGATGCATTAAAACATGATTTAGCATAGAATTTCTGCATTTAGAAAACAAGTTTCTGAATTTTTGAATGCTTAGGCCCAAAACTGGCGCCTAGGCATCAACCTGCAACACTAACTCACACACTCTCACCAACGCCCAGGTGCCAGTTTTGAGCGCCTGGGCACCCACACACATACTTGCACACACCCTCACCAACGCCTGGGCGCCCAGGTTGGCGCCTGGGCGTCCAAAATCATTACACTTATCACCTTGCATCTGATTATTTATTCTAAATTATTCATTTCTTTATATCTATTCATTACATTCATACTCATCCAATTTTCACACACTAAGTTTGGTGTTACCACACCAAGTTTGGTGTCCCACCTAACTAGATTTCTCACACTTCTACTTTTTCCCCTTTACTCTGTTTCTAGTTGCTTGAGGACAAGCAACCTCTAAGTTTGGTGTAGGCAAGCTCGTCCCTCACTTGTGTATGGTAGTTTTTGGCCTCCAAATCTACCACACCAGCAAGAAGAGCCTTCCCAACCAAATGATGAACAAATAGCAGAACCAGAAAAGTAGAAATCAGGTCGTCTAGTTTCGTCACCCACCTCTTTATTAGCATCTTATATTTATATCAATGTATGCTATTCTGGTTTGAGTATGAATGCACTGTTG
>JASCZI010030225.1:98423-117713 GCA_036250425.1 Stylosanthes scabra
CTAACCCTTATGAGTCTCAAAAGTGATCCTAGATTAGAATACATGTCACAATATCCAAACTAGTTCTAATCCAATTTTAACCCACAAAATTATAGTTGCACAACAATTAGCTTGACTATCTCTAGTTAGACCTAATCGTTATGTGATCTAATTTCCAGCTAGCATAAACTAATAGACCTCTCGATCTTATTAATCTAGCCCTAGACAAGTAGAGAACCCCTCTCGGTGATTCTAAACTATTGGGATGAAGAACGAAAAATTAAATCATACTTAGAAGATAACTGAAAATACCTCACGAATTAATAAACGAATGTACATAAGTGACTACCTCATGATGGGTGAACAGAGCTCCTCACCCTTAACAATGGGGTAGTTTAGCCTTGCATAATGTAAAACTAGCTCCTAAGAATTTCTGTGCTGAAGTAAAGTCTCCAAAGTCTAAAAGTGTCTAAACCTAGTGGTTACTTTACTTCTTATACCTATCCTAATTAAACTTTAAATTCAAATTACAATCTAATCTAATCTAATCCTAATCTAATCTTATCTTATCTCTATAGTTACAAACTTTATCTTTTTCTCTTGAGTCTTCAATCAATTATATCTTGTAGTCTTCCAATTAAGCCCTTGATTGATGAATGGAATTGAGGTTTGACAACTTGGTTTGAATTGACATTGAAAAATTGGACGTTGCTTGCCTGTGCTCCCCACGTATAACGTGGCTGCCCCACGTATAACGTGGGCTCTCTGTCTCAGATTGGCCTTTGGGATTTGATTCTCACGTATAACGTGGCTCTCCACGTTATACGTGGGCTTTGAAACTTAGCCAAAATTCTTGTTTCTTCTCTTCTTCATTCCCTCTTCTTCAATCTCTCTCAAATGGTCTTCAATTACCTAAAATTCTTAATGAATCATCTAAAAACACAAACACAACTCAAAGAACATCAAGTTTGTTTGATTGATCAATTAATAACAATAATTCACCAAGATTATCATAATAATTAAGAGAAATTGAAGCTAAAAATGACCCAAAATATACACTCATCACAACACCAAACTTAATCTTTTGCTTGTCCTCAAGCAAAGCAAGAATCAAAATATGTTTTAAGGTTCAATTTCTTTTGCTCTACTGAGACTCTTTTGGGATTCCCTCATGGTACTTCTCTTGTACTTCAACTAATCTTTCAAAGATGAATTCCTCAAGTCCTCTCTCTTAAGGGTCATTATGCAAACTCTTCTTCTTTTCATTTACTTACTCTCCAATCAGTGTTTATTGTTCCGTTCTTTTAGGGGTTTTTCTTGACTTTAAATGCTCTGTTACAAGGCGGCTCTTTAGAGTAGGTGTTCAATCGACAATCCCGAACCAGTTAGCTCAAGTTATCAAGTGTTAAAGTACTTCTCGGATTTACTTACCCAAGCCTCTTTCCTTGAACAATTGCACCACAAGCATATAACATGGGAGAACTCTTTGAGTTTTTATTTTCATTCCATTTTGTTCCCAGTCATTGATGCTCAAAGCCTTAAGTTTATTTCATTGAATTACTTCCCCTTTTTCTTTTAATTTAGTTCCACTGATTTGGAGTTTTAACCATGAAGAAGTCACATAATAAGGATCTCTAGAGGATTTCTCAAAAGGAAATTCACTTCTAATCAATCAATCAAAGTACTAGTTGTAGCCACAGAAGTTCTCTTATTGAGTTATCATTTAAGCATTACATCATTCTAAAGCATAAAACAAATTAAGTACTTGCCTTGCCTAATAACACTCAAGAGATTACATAGCATTTATTCAATTCAAAACAGACTCAACTTTGACACTTGACCAACGGAGATTGTCACAAGGACTCAATGACTCTAAAATAGAAGAGAAATAAGCAGCAAAATAAGGTCATGGTATTTATTTTGAGAGGACAAAAAGAGAATAGAATTCCTCACCTTTTGTTGACCCTCTCACTCTCTCTTGGACTATTACCTACCATTCCTCAGATTCACTTGAATGCATCTCCTCCGATTCTTCTTCTTCGGAATCTGGCACAACTTCTCTAAATTTGCCTTTGTTTGCTTCTTTTGCTTGTTGTGCTGCTGCTTCTTGGAGGATTTGGTCATACCTCCTTCTCTCTTGGTTCATCTCTTCTTCTCTTTACCTATGAATAGCCAAATTGGCTATTGTCACAGGGACGCCTTGTGCTTCCATCTCTTTGAATTATCTCACTGTGTTCTGGTAAGGGTAGTACATTGTTTCATTGACCATCTGATTGGAATAGCACAGAAAACTCAGTTGGTCATCCATGCGATCCATCCTTGGATTGATGGCTTCGAAACTCTTCCTACTCTCTTCTTGTTGTTGATCAAGCCTCCTATAAATCTGTGACATGGAGGCGTCAAAGTGAGCATAGAAGCTTGGAGGGAGCTCTTGTTGTTGGTGAACTTGTGGTTGTGGTTGCATTTGTGGTGGTTGTTGTTGAGGAGGGGTCTGTTGTCTTGCTTGCCTTGGATTTCTTGTTCTTGTCTCCCTTGTTCTCACCATGGCTTCTCCCACAATTGGTAACTCTTAGTTGATTAGAGTATCATTTGGGAGAGTAACTACCTTTTCATCTTTACAGAGAGTTGCGATGATGCTCGGAAAAGGGAGGCTAGATGACAAATCTGTCTTATAGACAAACTTGTAGATTTGGTTGGCAATTATTTCCTCCACATTAATATTCTCTCCAATGATGATGGAGTGAATAAGTACAGCTCTCTCCACAGTTAGTTCAGAACGGTTGGTGGTGGGAAGAATGGATCTACAAACAAAATCATACCAACCTTTAGCCATGGGTTCAAGATCATTCCTCCTCAAGTAGTGAGGCCTTCCATCATTGTGACGAACCCAGTTTCTTCCCTCTAGGCATAGGCATTCCAGCACCTCCTTAAGCATATAGTCCTTGTTGGCTTTCCTTTCTTCATAAGAACCCACATTCGGGAGTGGATCCTTTCTAAGTTTTAGCACTCTTTTGATGTTGCTGGGAGCAAAACTGATCTCTCTTCCTTGCACCATTGATGTGTAGATGTAGGGCTTTCTCTTTTCTTTGTCCGGCTCCCAAGCGTTTGCATAGAACTCCTTGACCAAGTTGTGGCCAACTGCTTGGAGTGGAGAAGTGAATTTCTCCCACTTCCTTAACTTGATTTGTGCCGCACATTCAGAGAGGATTTCATCATCACATTGGATGAACAGTTCAGGGAGCACCTTCCTTGCGGAGAGCTTTCCCTTATAGTGTGCCTCATGGTAAAGAGTTTTGAATCTTGGCACTTCACCACTTGATTCAGCCACAGCCTTTCCCTTTCTTTTCTTATTGAATATGCTTACCATTGATCACAAAAGAAAAGAAGAAAGAAGTGTGTGAGTGAAAGAATTTGTGAATGAACTATCACACCCCCAACACCAAACTTAAAGATTTTGCTTGTCCTCAAGCAAAGAAAGAAAAAGAATGTGGGGAAGGGAGTGGATGAGGGGCGTGTTTTGAAGAAGGAAAAGAAGGAGAAAGATGTATGTGTGTAAGAGGGAGAGAGAGAGAGAGCAACGTGAGTATGAGTGTGGATGAATATGCATGAAGGGGGGTTTAAATAGGGTTTAGTGATGAGAATGAATGGCCATGATTTGTTAATGAATGTATGAGATGAATAGATGAGATGAATGCATTTTGAAAAAGGGTTTATGATCTTCCCAATCTGATGGGAATCTTAAAAATCAATGTTTGATTGGATGAATGCATGCTATGAATGTGTGGATGGGGTTGATGCAGATTTTCATGTGGTTAGTTTCTTCTTGTTAAATGTAATTTCTTGAAAAGAAACAATCTTTTATTGAAAACAAGCAAGAATCTCTGAAAATTGGTTGTGATTTGATGAATCAATGCAAAAAGAAGGGTGATTGAATGCAAAAATGTGGATGAGTGGGCACCCAACGTATAAAACGTTGAGATTCAATTTTGAATCAGGGGGAGCTGGCGTACAACGTGAGTGCACCACGTATAACGTGGTGCCTCTATGTTGTGGCCAATAATGCCCACGTATGACGTGAGTGCACCACGTATAACGTGGTGCCTCTGTCAAAAGTGGGTTTTGATGCTGAAGTCCCCACGTATGACGTGAGTGCACTAACGTGGTGCCTTTGTCAAAGTGGGTTTAGTTGTATGAGTTTCCCACGTATGACGTGTGTTGTGGCGTTATACGTGGGCATGAAAATGCAATTGATGATTGTGAGGCAGTGAGCCCACGTTATACATGACTAAGGTACGTTATACGTGGGACTCTTGTCTTCTTTGATGATGATGGGCAGTGAGCCAACGTTATACGTGAGTGAATCACTTTATACATAAGGCTCACAGCCTTAATAAATGCAATGTATTTGCTCTGTTTTCTCCTCTGTTTCTTGATAATATGCTTCCTCCTTCCTTCTTTCTCTACAAAACCACTAAGAAAAGAGATAATATGATGGGTTAGAGATATGAATAAGATTGCTAAATCCTAAAAACTAAAATACTAAGGATACTTTTATTGGGTTACCTCCCAACAAGCGCTCTTTTATCGTCATTAGCTTGACGGTGCTTAATCTCTAAGTGAGATTGTGGATGATCTCCTCCTTGTTGATGATGTCTCCTAAGTAATGGTTGAGTCGTTGTCCATTGACAGTGAACTTGGAGCCATCTTGATCATTCATGATCTCAATATGACCGTAAGGAGAGACGTTTGTGACTGTGAAGGGTCCAGACCATCTTGTTTTCAACTTCCCGGGAAAGAACTTGAGTCTTGAGTTAAATAATAGAACCTTGTTCCCGGGTTCAAATGATTTTGGCGGGATCTTCTTGTCATGGTACTTCTTCGCTTGGCACTTATCACACTCCTTAACAAATTGGAATGGGAATGCGTCTTTGAAGAGTGTAGGCCAATAAAATCCACTTTGAAGGACCTTTGTTGCTGTCCTATTACCATTGAAGTGACCTCCATAATCGGATCCATGGCAATGCCACAAAACACTTTTCTGTTCCTCCTCCGGAACACATCTTCGTAAGAGGCCATCTAAACATCTCTTGAACAAGTATGGGTTGTCCCACACATAGTGGTTAGCATCATGTAACAACTTCCTTCTTTCATGCTTGTTGAAATCTTTGGGAATTATTCTCTTTGCTTTGAAGTTGGCAATGTCTACATACCATGGCAGCATGGTGACTTGAAATAATTGCTCATCTGGAAACTCTTCTTTGATTGGTAGAACAGGGGCAGAGGATGCATCATGCTCGAGTCTTGAGAGATGATCTGCGACTAGATTCTCAACACCCTTTCTGTCCTTGATCTCTATGTCAAACTCTTGAAGAAGAAGGACCCATCTTATCAACCTTGGCTTTGAATCCTGCTTAGACAAAAGGTACTTAAGAGCAGAGTGGTCAGTGTAGACTATTACTTTTGAGCCAATAAGGTAAGATCTAAATTTATCAAAAGCATACACAATAGCAAGTAATTCTTTTTCAGTAGTGGTGTAGTGCTTCTGTGCATCATTCAAGACCTTACTAGCATAATATATCACATGCAATAATTTATCTTTTCTTTGCCCTAAAATAGCACCTATTGCATGATCACTAGCATCACACATCAACTCAAAAGGTAAAGACCAATTAGGTGGAGCAATGATAGGAGCTGTGACAAGTTTGGTTTTTAAAGTTTGAAAGGCCTTCATGCAGTTTTCATCAAAAATAAAAGGATTTGTTACAATCAAGAGGTTGCTTAAAGGTTTTGCAATTTTTGAGAAATCCTTTATGAATCTTCTATAAAACCCAGCATGGCCTAAAAAGCTCCTAATTGCTTTCACATTGATTGGTGGAGGTAATTTCTCAATCACCTCTACTTTTGCTCTATCTACTTCTATGCCTCTACTAGAAATCTTGTGTCCAAGAACAATACCCTCAGTTACCATAAAATGGCACTTCGCCCAGTTAAGAACAAGGTTTGTCTCTTGACACCTCTTTAAGACTAAGGCTAAGTGATGCAAACAAGAATCAAATGAGTCCCCAAAAACAGAAAAATCGTCCATGAAGATTTCAATGAACTTTTCTACCATGTCAGAGAAAATGGAAAGCATGCATCTTTGGAAAGTAGCAGGTGCATTACATAAACCAAAAGGCATTCTACGATAAGCAAAAACACCAAATGGGCATGTGAATGGTGTTTTCTCTTGATCAACCGGATCAACCACAATTTGGTTATATCCGGAATAACCATCAAGAAAACAGTAAAAAGCATGCCTGGCTAACCTCTCAAGCATTTGGTCAATGAAGGGTAGTGGAAAATGATCCTTTCTTGTTGCTTGATTGAGCTTCCGATAGTCAATGCACATCCTCCATCCGGTGACTGTTCTTGTGGGGATCAACTCATTCTTGTCATTGTGAATTACTGTGATGCCTCCCTTCTTTGGAACAACTTGGACAGGACTTACCCAAGTGCTATTTGAAATTGGATAAATGATTCCGGCATCCCACAGTTTCATCACTTCCTTATAGACCACTTCTTTCATTGTTGGATTTAGCCTTCTTTGTGGCTGCACTACTGGTTTTGAGTCTTCTTCTAGCAGGATTTTATGCATACATATGGTTGGACTTATTCCTTTAAGATCACTAATCTTCCATCTAAGTGCAGTTTTGTGTTCTCTCAACACTTTGAGTAACCCATTTTCTTCTTTCTCTTCTAGTGCAGAATTTATGATGACTGGGAGTGTTTCCTCATCATCTAGAAACGCATACTTGAGAGAAGAGGATAGCGGTTTGAGCTCCAACTTTGATGGTTTCTCTTCTTCCACTTTTTCTGGTTTTGTTGGAAGAAAATTTTCTGCAACTTCCTCTTCTTCTGCTACATCATTTTTGAGTTCCTCAAGGAGTGCAAACTCTTCATAGCTGCTGGAATTTTCTTCCTCAAACACTTCTTGAACTATAGAGTCAATAATATCAACTCTCATGCAGTTTTCTGCATCATCCTCTTGAGGGTATTGCATGGCTTTGAAGACATTGAAAATCACTTTCTCATCATGTACCCTTAGAGTTAATTCTCCAGCTTCAATATCGATTAATGCTCTCCCAGTCGCAAGGAATGGTCTTCCTAGGATTAGAGAAGAAGCACCATTTTCTTCCATATTTAAAATCACGAAATCTGCTGGGAGAATGAATTTTCCAACCTTCACAAGTAGATTTTCAACTACACCATGTAGCTATATCATGGATTTATCAGCCAACTGGATGGTCATTCTTGTAGGCTTTACTTCTTCAATCCGCAGCTTCCTCATCATTGAAAATGACATCAAATTGATGCTTGCTCCTAAATCACAAAGAGCTTTGCCAATGGTGAGATCACCAATGGTGCATGGAATTTGAAAACTTCCAGGATCCTTCAACTTTCTTGGAAGTTTTTGAATAATGGTGCTGCAGTCTTCAGTCAATGCCACCGTTTCTTGTTCATTGAATGCTCTTTTTCTTGAGAAAAGCTCTTTCATAAACTTGGCACAGAGAGACATTTGTTCCAATGCTTCCGCAAATGGAATGTTGCAGCTTTTTGAACATCTCTAAAAACTTAGAGAATTGCTTGTCTTTCTTCTCGGCCTTCAACCTTTGAGGGAAGGGAACGGTTGTTGCTGCAGAATCCGGTTTTGTTGCCTCTTTTTCTGCTAACTTCTGCACTATATGCTTGGCTGCCTTGGGAAGAATTATGTCCTCTTTTTCTTGTTGATTTTGAGAGGAGTCTTCAGCTGATTCTTCATCCTTCTTCTCCACCTTCTTGCCACTTCTCAACTGAATCGCCTTGCACTCTTCCTTAGGATTTGTAATTGTGTTACTGGGAAAAGTGTTAGGTGGTCTTTCAGTCAATTGTTTTGCTATTTGCCCCACTTGGACTTCTAAATTTCTGATTGAGGCTTCTTGATTCTTCAATGTGGCCTTGGTCTCACTCATGAAATTGGTAGTCCTATCAATAAATGTTATGGTGCAGAGTGTGAGCTTTTGAAGGGCTAATTCCAAATCAGAAGGTTGCTTTGAAGCGTTTGGTTGCTCAAGTGAAGGATTAGGTTGCTGGAAATTATTGTTGAACGGTGTTGAGCCTTGATTGAACTGACTTCTCTACTGGAATTGATTCCCTTGTTGGAATTGGTTGCCCTGCTGGAACTGATTTCCTTGTCCTCCCCATCCAAAATTGAGATGATGTCTTTAACCAGGATTGTAAGTCATTGAATGAGGATCAAAGTTGGGCTGTCTTGGAGCATTGCCCATGTAGTTCACTTGCTCAGATGATTGTAGCCCCAAAGCTGCTGCACATGATTCACTAGAGTGGCCTTGAATTCCACACAAATCACAGGGTCCGATTTGTGAATTTGCAGCTGCGAGTGATACATTGTTCAAGTTGTTGTTGAGCAAGTTGATTAGAGCTTTATTTTGTGCCACTAAGGTGTCAATGGATTCAGCTTCCATGACTCCTTTCTTCACGGTTCCTCGCTCTGAAGAGTATAAATATTGGTTATTAGCAACCAACTCAATGAGATCTTGTGCCTCCTCTACAGTCTTTGTGTGAAGTGATCCTCTAGCTGAGGAATCTATTTGAGCTCTTGACTGCAAATTTAATCCATCATAGAACATCTGAAGTTGTAAATGTTCAGAAAAGATATTATTAGGCAGCCTCCTCTTTATCTCATTGTATCTTTTCCAAGCTTCATAGAGAGATTCATTGTCTTTTTGGGCAAAAGACTGAATGTCATGCCTCAATTTAGCTAGTTTCTGTGGTTGAAAGAATTTAGTTAGAAACTTGGCCACTAAATCTGTAAACCATGATGTTTGTATACAAAGGTTTATGTTTTAGGTTTTGATGAATGGCAACCAAATGACAAAAGACAACCAGTGAAGTTTTTGAGGAATTATATTTGAGAGCAAAACAACAACAACGACAAGAAAACGAAGTCCACGAAGTTATGAAGAAGATTAGTATCTTAGGACGTAGGTAATATCTTGCAAGAACCAAATCATATTTATCTCTCAATACACACACACACAAAAGAGTTTAAAAAACTTTTTAATATGTTATTATGTTAGAAAATGTTTTTAAGTTGAAATATAGCCAAAGAGGTTTCTAAAATATGTTTTCAATGTCATATGATCATACAAAACAAGTTTTATATATTAGAAACCCATGCAAGATGGTTCAAACACATTTTTATGTGTTTTTGGGCCATTTGCATCGATGCAGACAGCTTAACGTAACAACGTAAGCTGTTTTGCACAAGTTGCATCGATGTAACAGAGGCTGCATTGATGCAGAGAGCCAAAAATTCAAAAATTTGGCTCAACGGCTATATCTGCATCGATATAGAGGTAGTTGCATCGATGCAGATGTGCTGAAAATGCACAAAACGGCTAGTTTTTTGAAAAATGGCTCCTCCCCACCTAATTTATAACGTTCCAATGCTTTGGGATGGCTATAAATAGGTGTGTTGATGCCTCATTTAATACACAACATCATTTCCAATCAATCTTGTTATTATACTTCAATTTCTAGCTATTTTCAAAGTGTTATTATACACAATTTGAGAAATATTGTTGATTGGTTCATAGAGCTTACATTTGTATACACATACTCTTTTAGAGAGCAATTCAAAACATTCAATACGTTGTACTGTGAAAGAATAGTGGTGTAGCTATTCTTTGTTGTGAGATTTGAGTATACACTATAGTCGGTAAGGATCCGTAGAGTATACTAAGCACTCAAGAATTGGCTTAAGTCCTAGCTTACTACAAATTTAATTTACTTAAGAAATTTGGGATAAATTAGTCATCACTTTTGAAGGAACCGACCACGTGAAGAAATCAAAGATTAGTACTTTGACTCGTGAATATCAATTATTCAAAATGCAAGAAGGAGAAGGAGTAGAAGTTACTCTTGAGAAGCTCAACAAAATCATAAATTCCTTGAAGATGCTTGGATAGGAATTTACCGAAGAAGAAATTGTTGACAAAGTTCTATGGAGTCTCACTCCCAAATGGGATTCGAAAATTACCGCCATAGAAGAAGGAAGAAATTTCAATGTTCTTACCTACGATCAACTAAGAGGAAATCTCTTAGCCTATGAAGTCAAGTACCTCAACAACCGAAATGAAGAGGAAAAGAAAGAAGAAGAACAAGCTCCTCATATGGGTTTTAGAGGCCATCCGGGTCCCTCAAGTGAGGAACAACCATCCATGAGTGATCTCATGCAAGTCCTTCAAAGCATGGAGCAAAACATGGATCAATGCTTTCAAAGAATTGAAGACAACCAAGCAAGAATGGATCGTCGTCTTCAAAGAATGGAGCGTCACATGGGAATCCAACAAGATGAAGATGAAGATCAAGAGTGATCATGTACTTCATCTTGAGTTATGTTTTACTTGCTTTCTTAAAGACTTATTTGGTATTTTCTTATGTTTATTTGCTTATGAACTAACTCTTAGTAAGCCTAGGATTTGCATTTTATTTTGGATATTGGTTTATATTTTGGTTTATCTTATGACTTAGTATGTTTTATGACATTTGGTCTTATATGCATGCTTGCTTATTTTAATTTTTGATGAATGACTAAAAGGGTTTGGTACACCTATTTTAGTTCATATGCATGGCTTGTTTAATTTAGGGGGAATACATGTTTTATTAATCTTTCTTTTTGATAATGTCAAAAGGGGGAAAATAATTGATGATGATTTCAAAGAATGTTTTAAAAATAATTTATGTTTGATATGACTATGCACCCATTAAGGGGGAAAATGCAAGGTTTTAGGGGGAACTCTTGCAAAATTTCAAAGTTTACAAAAATCAAGTGCATACTTTATATATCATCAAACATGTTGCTTTCAAAATCTTTTATTTAAAATTGAATCCTCAAAAATGTTTGTCATTATCAAAAAGGGGGAAATTGTAAACCATGTTTTCAATATGCATGCAAAGTTCACATGTTTAGGTTTTGATGAATGACAACCATTATGGTTTTGAGGACAAGCAAGCAAAGGATTCAAAGAAGTAATTTCGAAAGCAAAACGACAACAACAAGATAAACGAAGACCAACAATCAAAGAAGGTTAAACAAATAGGTCTTAGTTAGAATATCTTGTTAAGAACCAAAAATTATATCTCTCAACACACACACATTCAAAAGTGTTTTACAAATTCCTTTTAAATGTGTTCTTAAGTTACAAAATGTTTTTAAGATGAAATATAGCCAAAGAAGTTTCTAACACATGTTTTTAAAGTTATATGATCATACAAAACAAGTTTTACATGTTAGAAACCCTTGCAAGATGGTTCAAATACATTTTTATGTGTTTTTGGACCATTTGCATCGATGCAATGAGGCTTGCATCGATGCAGATCCCTTAACGTCACAATGTAAGGGATTTTGCAAAAACTGCATCGATGCAAAAGGGGCTGCATCGATGCAAAGAGCCTGAATTTCAAAAATTTGGCTCAACGGCTATATTTGCATCGATGCAGTAGTAGGTGCATCGATGCAAACATGCTGAAAACACTCAAAACGGCTAGTTTGACTATATTGGCTCCACCCCACTCATTTTGGAGCGTCCCTATGCTTTGGGAACTCTATAAATTGATGGTTTTGAGCCTCATTTGATACTCTTGATTATTTCTAAACTCTCTTGCTATTATACTTCAATTCTACTTCTTTTTGAAAGTGATTTAATCACAAAAATTTGAGAGATAAATCTTTTGGTTCATAAGTTCTTCATCTTGTAATCATCTACTCATATTGTGAGAAACCAAACTTTGTTTGTTTACTTGTAAGATAAGAGATTGGTTCTCTTATCATTTGAGAGAGATTAAACACTAGAGTCGATAGAGATAATCACTCAAGGAAAATTCTTGAAGTTGTGATTACTTCGAGTGGAGTGAGTTATCATCACGTCGTGAGGTGTTAGGATCATACTCAAAGATTGTAAACGGTTTTTCAAGCACCATCAAGCTTGATCATATTGGAACTTCTCAAGTGATTGAGAAAGAAGTGGACGTAGGCAAGAGTTACGCCGAACCACTATAAATTTTGTATTGTATCTCTATCCCTTAATCTTTTACAATTACGTCATTTATTTTCACAAGCATCTTTGCCTAGTAAAAGCTCCTTATAAGTACGTAAGAATTGACTTACGCCCTTGGAAAAATACTAAGCAAAAATACTTAAGTTATTTAATTCCAAGTCATTCAATTTATATCAAGTGCTCTTGGAAACTACAAGCTCCTTATAAGTGGCTAGCAATTGAGTTAGTCCCTTTGAAAAATACTAGTACAAGCACTTGTGTTGTTTTAGTTCCTAAGAATTTAACCTTCCGCGAAAAATTATACTTGTTGTTTATACACTCAATTCACCCCCCCCCCCTCTTGAGTGTTTGTGCATATTGACTAACAGTGATCACATTCCAAAGAAGAAGAGCACAACCATAGTTGGAGATAAATCAATCGAGATCGAAATCCCAAAACTCAAGAGCAAGTTTAGTGATGACGATTGGAAGAAGATGTCCCTAAACGACAAAGCTATCAATTTCATTCATTGTGCACTCAATGAAAATGATTACATGAAAATCTCCACTTGCGAAACCGCAAAAGAAATATGGGACAAGCTTGAAGTCACATATGAAGGAACCGATCATGTGAAAGAATCAAAGATAAGTAGATTGGTTCATGAATACGAGACCTTCAAGATGAAAGAAGAAGAAAAGATAGAAGAAGCCCTTGAAAGATTTTCAAAAATCTTTAATGGGTTGAACATGCTTGGAAAATGAATTCCCGAACGTGACATTATCATCAAACTACTTCGAAGTTTAAATTCAAAATGGATTTCGAAAGTAAGTTCAATTCAAGAAGGAGTTCACTATCAAAATGGAACTCTTACATTTGATCAACTAAGAGGTAACCTTCTCACTTATGAGATGACCATTCTTGACTCTCAAAGTGGAGAACCCAAAAAGAAAAGCCTTGCTTTTAAGGCTTCATCAAAAGAAGAAGAAGAAGATGACGATGAAGGATCCGAAGATGAAAATGAAGGACTCGAATTCCTATTAAGGGGATTTAACAAATTTGCACAAAGAAAAATCAAGAAATTGAAAAACAAGAGCAAACCACCAAAGTGCTACGAATGCGGAGAACTTGGGCATATCAAACCAAATTGCCACAAGATTCAAAAAGAGAAGAAATACAAGAAGAAGAATAAAGCATATATTTCATGGGAAGACAAAGACAATTCCTCAACCTCCTCCGATGAAAGCGAAGAAGCCAAGATGTGTCTTATGACAAACGAAGTTGAGGTAAGTGATTCTAACTATTCTTTAAATGATTTACAAGATATATATGATAAATTGTTAGATGAATTTGTTAAGGCTTCAAACAAAAATGAAGATCTAAAGAAAATAAATGAAGATCTTCAAGATGAAAATAACGATTTGAAAATCAAAATCAAAACGTTTGAAAAAGCCAAAACAACTTCTAATAATGAGTCATGTGAATCATGTAAAGTGTATATTCATGAAATAGATAGATTAAATGCTTGTTTAGCTAAGTTTAATGAATCATCCAAGAACTTAGACAACATATTGAAAAATCAAAAGCATGTTAATGATAGGGAAGTGATGGTTACAATGAAAATCAAGCTAGTACCTCTAAAAATAAAAATAAAAATGTTAGGAAACCTATTAGGCAACCTCAAGCAAATAAAGCTAATAAGGTTAGATATCAAACTAATAGGCAACCTCCTAAACATGCATTATATCATAATCATAATCAAAATGCATATAGACATCAAACCATTCATGCATCATTTAGTAACAATAATAATTTTAGACAATCTCATAGGAAACCATATAGAAAATTGCCTAAGATGCATAATCCTTATGTTACATGTCATTATTGTAACAAGATAGGACATATTGCACCCGTTTGTTTTATAAAGATTAGGCATATGAGTTATCATAGCCAAAATATGCAATTGGATTCATATGGGCACTTTGCTCATTCTAACCCCCAATGACCCAAATTTATATGGGTACCAAAAATACAATTTTAATTATTTTGTAGGTACATTTCCTCAAATAAGCAAATTCAATGATTTATTCAAGTGTAAGAAAATTAAAAGGACATAACAAGCAATGTCTACGAATTTGCAAAATTAAGGAGGAAGATTAAGAGCTATGAAGTGATATCAAGTGACAAGTGACATAGTGAGGATAGCTATGATCAATAACAAATGGCATCAAAGAGCTCAAATAGGTTTGTTTTGATGAATTACTTACATAGGCTTGGTACACCTATTTAGGCATCATTACTTGACTTATATGTTTTTTAAACATCTTATGATATTTATGCCAAAAAGGGGAAACATATTTGATTTGAATATCCTCTTCATGACAAAAAGGGAAAATGAATGTTTTAAGGATATGTTGTGTTTTGAGAAAATAAATTCGTTTATATGAAAAATTAATATGCATGCTTGACTATATGTTTTTATGAATGACTAAATGGGGTTGGTATACCTATTTTAGTTAATATGCATGCTTTGATATACTTGATTGTTTTAGGGGGAACAACATGTTTTATTATTTTCCAACAACTTTTTGATAATGTCAAAAGGGGAAAAATAATTGAGGATATCTATGTTGTTTTAAAATTGTTTTATAAATATATATCTTGTTTGATTTTCTTGTTTGATAATCATGTTCTTAATGAACACCCATAAAAGGGAAAAATGCAAGGTTTTAGGGGGAACTCTTGCAAGTTTTTCAATTGATTTGAAAACATCTATATAGTTTGTTTATTATCAAACATATTGCTTTCAAAATCTTTTTACTAATATTTGATATCCTCAAAAATGTTTGTCATTATCAAAAAGGGGGAAATTGTAAACCATATTATACAATGTGCATGCAAAGCTTGTTTGTTTAGGTTTTGATGAATGACAACCATTAAAGCTTTGAGGATAAACAAATGAAGACTCAAAGAACAAAGCTTTGAAAGCAAGACATCAACGACAAGAAAAACGAAGTCCACAAAGAACGAAGATGTTTTAGAATCATAGGACTTAGGTAATTTCTTGTTAAGGACCAAATTTATTATCTCTCTCTCACACACTTGAAAATGTTTTTAAAAGAAAAGGTTTTATGAAAACAATAGCCGTACAATAGCCGTAAATATTTTAAAACTCGGTTTTTATGATAAAATAGCTTAGTAATCAATAGCAAGTGATTTAATATTGATTCTTATGTGTTTAAAATGCTTTTAAGGCATACAACTCCCAGGTAATCGATTACCTTGCTAAAGTAATCAATTACCAGCTTAAAGTAATCGATTACCTTTGTAGAGTAATCGATTACCTAGTACCAAAATTCAAAAATTAGGTACAACGGCTAGTTGGTAATCGATTACCAAGATAAGTAATCGATTACCTAACGCTGAAAAGCACTAAAACGGCTAGTTTGACAAAATTGGCTCATCCCCACTAATTTGTAACGTCCCTAAGCCTTTGGGATGCTTATAAATAGATGGTTTGAAGCCTTATTTCATACACAACATATATTCTAAGAGTTATTGTGCTTATGCTTCAATTTCTATACACTTTCAAAGTGATTTTTGCACATATTTGAGAGATAACCAAAGATTGGTTCATAGAGCTTCATTTGTAATCATCTACTCTTTCTAGAGAGTTTTCATTCCTTCTACAATTCTTTTTGTTAAAAAGAATTGTGTTTGTATTTGTTTGAGTGATCTTAGAGTGTGATTCTCTAAGGTGGTGAGTATTGATTAAACACTAGAGTCGATAGAGATAAATACTCAAGGTAAAATTCTTGAAGTTGAGATTACTTCGAGTGGAGTGGGTTATCGTCACGTCGTGAGGTGTTAGGATCAAAGCTCAAAGTTGTAAAGGTTTGTCAAGCACCTTGAAGCTTGGTGATAGTGGAACTTCTTGATTGCGATCAAGGAAGAGTGGACGTAGGCAAGGATTGTGCCGAACCACTATATATCGTTGTGTATTATCTCTCTAAACTCAAACTCTCTTTTATATTCTTGTTATTTATATTTATACAAGTGCTCTTGGAAAGTACAAGCTTCTTATAACAATTGGGTTAGTCCCTTGGAAAAATACTAATACAAGCATTTGAGTTATTTATATTCAAAGTAATTTACGTTTCCGCAAAAATATAAAATTGTTGTATAAACACTCAATTCACCCCCCCCTTGAGTGTTGTGCTTATTGACTAACAATCAATTGGTATAGCTAGGATTTGTTCCGCCTCAAATGGTAGAAAAATTTGGTTGATTAGGTTTTGGTCCCAAGTTCTGGTTTCCTGATCTATTAGAGTGTCAACAGTGGTTTCCACATCAAAACCTGGGTTGGGGCTCCAAACTTAGGAACCGTTTTGATGAGGAAGTCAAGGATCTCCCCAAATCTTTGTATCTTTGCCTGAACCAATCCTCCACACTCCCCCTTGTTGCAGCACCTCCTTAGCTCCGCAAATACTCCTCCAAGTGTAGCTAGGATTATAACCAATATCAGCATTGCAGAAGTCTTTCCTAGGGTAGTATTTGGACTTTAACATTCTTGCTATCAATGACTCTGGTCTCTTCACTAGTCTCCATCCCTGTTTTGCCAACAAAGCTTTGTTAAAATCCTCAAAAGTTCTAAACCCCATTCCTCCATTCTCCTTTGATTTGCTCATTTTGTCCCAAGCAACCCAATGGATCCTCCTTTCTCCATCTTTACAATCCCAATAAAATCTGCTTATCAAACTTTCCAAATGGTTACAAAGTGATTTAGGGAGTTGGAATGACCCCATGACATAGGTTGGGATGGATTGTACAATGGATTTGATTAGCACTTCCTTACCCACTTTAGATAGTGAATGCTCCTTCCACCCTTTTAGCTTCTTCCACACTCTTTCTTTGACAAATTCGAATATTTGCTTTTTGGATCTGCCAACCATTGTTGGAATCCCCAAATACTTCGAATGATGTTCCACAGCCTTAATGTTCAACCAGTCTTGGATAAGGATTTGTCTGGGAGGTGGCATGTTTCAGCTAAAGGACATCTCTGATTTGTCAAGGTTGATGCGTTGGCCCGAAGCTAATTGGTAGGCTTGTAGGATCTCTATCACTATCTAGATGCACTGGTCTGTTGTTCTTAGAAATAAGATGCTGTTGTCTGCGAAGAAAAGATGGGTCAATTCTGGAGCTTGTCTCGCAACTCTGATTCCTTGAAAACTTTTTCTTTCTTGTGCTCTTCTCATCAATCCTGAAAAAACTTCTGCACACAAGATAAATAGGTAAGGGGATAGTGGATCCCCTTGCCTTATTCCTCTTGTTGGTCTAAATTCCTTGGTTGGAGTACCATTGATGAAGATTGAGAAAGAAACTGTGCTGATGCATCCCCTTATCAATTCTATTCACCTGTTTGGAAAATTCATTGCTTTTAGGACCCCTAACAGGAATTCCTATTAAATGCGGTCGTACGCTTTGGCCATATCAAGCTTGATTCCCATGTAACCATTGCTGCCTTGCTTCTTCTTTTTCATATAGTGGAAAGTTTCAAAAGCGGCTAGGCCATTATCTGTTATCAACCTGTTAGGAACAAAAGCACTTTGGAACTCTCCCACAATATCCGGGAGAATCAACTTGAGTCTATTAGCTATAGTCTTAGTTATAATTTTGAATAGACAATTACAAAGAGAAATTGGCCTAAATTCTTTTGTATATCTAGGATTTTTGGTTTTTGGAATAAGGCATATAAAGGTTTTGTTTAAATCAGACGGATCCATACCTTCATTTAGGACATTTAGTTCCCACTTTGTGACATCTTTTCCCACTGTCTTCCACATCTTTTGGTAGAAAAGGACTGGTAGACCATTCCGGCCGAGTGCTTTATTTGGGTGCATTTGGTAGAGAGCTTGTTTAATTTCTTCTTTAGTGAATTCTGCTTGGAGGATTTCTGCATTTTCTGCTGACACTCTATCTTTAACCACCTCTGTAACTTCTTCCACATTTTCCACTCCTTCTGATCCAAACAGGTTCTCAAAAAAAACTAGAATTGTTTCTTCTATTTTGCCATCTTCTTCGTGCATTACCCCAGCATCATCACCTATTCTTTCTATCATGTTTCTTCTCTTTCTCTGGCTCGCTTTTTGGTGAAAAATTTTGTATTTCTATCCCCCGCTTTCGACCAATTAGCTCTTGATCTTTGTGCCCACCACACTTCCTCTTGTCTCAACAGCTCATCAAGTTCGTCTTGTATTTGCTTTGTGCTTCTTATAATTTCTTCGGTTTGAATGAGGGCTTGGAGTTTTCCCATCTGCTCTTGCTTCCTCTTAATTTGCCCTGGTATATTACCAAAAGTCTTATCTGCCCCAGTCTTCCAAAACTCTTCCACAGTTCTGAATCTTCCCTTGAATATTTTCTGTCCCAGCCAACCATGCTCTCTCCACTATATACTCACATTCCCTCTTTTCTAACCATATCTCCTCAAATCTAAACATACGCGGTCTCTGTCTTCTCTTCATTTCTTTCCCAAAAATGTCCAATAAAATAGGGCAGTGATCCGATCTGTACCTTTGCAGGTAATGAACCACCGTTTCTAGGAATGCTTCTTTCCAGTCAATTGATGCGTACGAATTCTTTCTTCATTTCACAATCCGATAAGTGAACTAGATCAAGTAGTACCACTTAAGAGTGGGATATCGTTCCCTCGAGGAAAGGTGGATCAAGCAATATTCTTAATCACTTCTCTAAGTAGATCAAGGTAACTAATCAAAAGATTAATATGAAAACTAGAGAAACAAGTAATCAAGAACAATACAACAACAACAAAACATTATCAAGAAACTCAATTTTTGAACACAAATTATTATTAATCAACAAGAACAATTATCAAGAAAAGTGAAGTACAATTGTAAAAAGGCAAGATCAAGGGATTGGAGATATTCATCACTAATTTCATAAACCAAATATTACCATTCAATTGATCACAATTTCTATCAAATCGAAATGAATCCAAATATAACTAAATCCTAATCTCTTAGTGATCTAGTTTCATCTTTATCCTAATTAATCATTAATCTCTTGACTAACTAAACAAGAAAAGAGATAATGCACACATCATGACTCAAATAAACAACAATCAACAAGATTTCATGGAAAGAATTAATATGTCACATATTCAATCTCATACAAACCCTATTAGATTATTAAAGATTCTAATGCACATTAAATCACATG
>JASCZI010030225.1:126180-138576 GCA_036250425.1 Stylosanthes scabra
GAAGTCATCCATAAATATTTCAATGCATTTTTCTAACATATCAGAAAAGATGGGCATGTAAATGCAAAGACACCATATGGGCATGTAAATGCAGTTTTCTCTTGGTCTGCCGGATCAACAACAATTTGATTGTAACCCGAATAACCATCTAAGAAGCAGTAGAATGCATGTCCTGCTAGCCTTTCCAACATCTGATCCATGAAGGGAAGTGGGAAGTGGTCTTTTCTTGTTGCATCATTGAGTCGCCTATAGTCAATACACATTCTCCAACCAGTCACTGTTCTTGTTGGAATTAATTCGTTCTTCTCATTGTGTATGACTGTCATGCCTCCTTTCTTGGGCACAACATGCACCGGACTAACCCATGAGCTATCGGAAATGGGATATATAATGCCATTATCCCACAACTTCATAACCTCTTTTTGTACCACTTCCTTCATAGCAGGATTCAACCTTCTCTGTGGTTGCACTACTGGTTTTGCATCTTCCTCTAGCAATATCTTGTGCATACAAATTGTGGGGCTAATCCCCTTTAAATCACTAATTTTCCATCCAAGAGCAGTCTTGTGCTCTCTTAGAACTATTAGTAATTCCTCCTCCTCTTTGGTATTCAAAGAGGAACTTATGATGACAGGTAGGCTCTCTTCTTCTCCAAGGTAATCATATTTGAGATCAGCAGGTAGTGGCTTTAGTTCTGTTTTTGGCTTGTTTTTCTTTTCTGCATTAACAAATTCCTGCAAAACAGATTCTTGGTTAGTTTCATTAAATTCTTCCAACCTTTCATCATGTTTTGATCTGTACTTCAACAATGCATCCTCCTCTTGTATTTCCTTTATTAGTTGGTCTATGACATCAACCCTCATGCAACTTTCAGCATCCTCATCTTTCGGATATTGCATGGCCTCGAACACATTAATCACCATCTTCTCATTATGCACTCTAAAGGTTAATTCTCCTTTTTGTACATCAATGAGAGTCCTTCCGGTTGCTAGGAATGGTCTTCCAAGTATTACTGATGGTTGGCAATCATCTCCCATATCTAAAATGACAAAATCAGCAGGAAGAATAAATTCACCTACTCTAACAAGTATATTCTCTATCACACCATAAGGATACTTAAGAGATTTATCAGCAAGTTGAATGCACATTCTTGTCTCCTTGATTTCTGAAATATCCAGCAGCTTCATTAAAGATAAAGGCATCAGATTAATGCTTGAGCCTAAATCACATAATGCCTTTTCAATTGTGAGATTCCCCATAGTGCACGGGATGTGAAAACTGCCAAGATCTTTCAATTTTGGAGGCAATTTCTGCTGAATTACTGCACCGCAATTATTACCAAGTTGAACTGTCTTCTCTTCTCTCCAATTCCTCTTTTTAGAAATCAAATCCTTCATGAACTTGGCATAGAGGGGCATTTGCTCAAGTGCTTCTGCAAAAGGAATGTTGATTTCCAGCTTCCTAAATATTTCAAGAAACTTGGAAAATTAATTGTCTTTGATTTCTTTCTTTAGTTGTTGAGGGAAGGGAATGTTGTTCTCCTTGCTTTGTGCTTTGTGCTTTGTTTGCTGATTTTTCTGCTACTACCTCCACTGATCTTTGAGCTTCCTTATTGGGCTTGCTTGCAACATCTTCAAGTGTTTTACCACTCCTTAAAGTCACTGCCTTGCATTCCCCTTTTGGATTCACTTGGGTATCACTAGGGAATGCATTAGGTAGTGTAGTAGAAAGCTGTTTGGCTATTTGTCCCACTTGAGTTTCAAGGTTCCGAATAGCAGATTCTTGATTTCTGAAATTTGCTCTTACTTCTTCAATGAAATTGTTGGTGGTTTGAACAAATCCAGTGGTTGTCAATGTAAGCTTTTCTAAGGCAGCTTCGAAAGAGTTTGGCTGAGGTTTGGGTTGAGGTGGTGGTGGTAGGTTATTTTGTGGTGGAAATGGTGGTTGTGGATACGGTGGCCTTTGTTGAGGAGGATATGATGCACGGTTCTTAAAGTTGTTATTTCTTGGATTTTGGTTTCCTCCCCAACCAAAGTTAGGGTGGTTCCTCCATCCAGAATTATAGGTGTTAGAGTTTGGATCATGATAAGGCTGTCTTGGTTGGTTTCCCATATAGTTAGCTTGCTCCGGTTGATCGTCTCTTATTAGGCTGCACATATGATTTTCATGGGGTCCCCCACAAATTCCACATACAAATGGAGTTTCTGTTGAAGTTCTCAATGCTGCAACCTCTAGCTTCTCCAATTTCTTGCTCATGGTAGATAATTGCTGAACCATAGCCTTGTTTTGAGCTAGTATTACATCCATAGACTCAACCTCCATGACTCCTCTCTTGACTGACCTATCAGAAGTGAACATGTATTGGTTATTGGCTACTAACTCAATCAATTTCATAGCCTCATCCGGTGTCTTAAGTTGCAAAGAACCACCAGCAGATGAATCTAATAAAATTCTTGAAGTACTAGAGAGACCGTCATAGAAAGTTTGGAGCTGCAACCACTCCGGATACATGTTAATAGGACAACGCCTAACCATGTCCTTGTATCTTTCACATGCCTCATATAAGGACTCATTATCCTTTTGTGCAAAGGATTGGATGTCATGTCTCAACTTGGCTAATTTTTTAGGTGGAAAGAATTTAGCCAAGAACTTGCTCACTAAATCAGCCCAAGTTCTAATGCTTTCTTGGGGTTGAGAGTTAAGCCATTGCTTTGCTTTATCTCTAAGAGAAAAAGGAAAAAGCCTAAGCTTGATAGAATCAGAAGTGACTCCATTGCATTTCAAAGTGTCACAGATATGTAGAAAAGTAGCAATGTGTAAGTTAGGATCCTCTTGGGAGTTGCCATAGAACTGATCTTGCTGCACAAGCTGAATGAGAGATGGTTTCAGCTCAAAGTTGTTAGCTTCCACTGCTGGTCTAACAATACTACTACCACAACTTGCAGTACTAGGAATGGTGAAATCTCCAAGAGTCCTCCTTTGTGCATTTGGAATATCGTCTGCCATACTTATTCGATCTTCTTCTTCAAATACTAGATTTTCTTGAGCAGCTTGTAATTGTTGTTGTTTTGCTTGTTTTCTCAATATCCTTAGTGTTCTTTCAATCTCCGGATCAAATTGAATGGCTTGTTTGTCTTGGTTTCCCTGCATGCAAGTAACTAAAACAAACAACAAACAAAAACTAAGGAAATTCCAGCGTCAAAGTGAAGGAATCCCCTTGTTAATCCAGAAAAAGAAGTGAAATGATCTATCTCAAAGAACTAATTAACAAAATATTGTCAATCTAAACCTATTCCCCGGCAACGGCGCCAAAAACTTGATGCGTCCAAATTCTTTCTTCGTTTCACAATCCGGCAAGTGAACCAGATCAAGTAGTACCACTTGAGAGTGGGATATCGTTCCCTCGAAGAAAGGTGGATCAAGCAATATTCTTAATCACTTCTCTAAGTAGATCATGGTAACTAATCAAAAGATTAATATGAAAACTAGAGAAACAAGTAATCAAGAACAATACAACAACAACAAAACATTATCAAGAAACTCAATTTTTGAACACAAATTATTATTAATCAACAAGAACAATTATCAAGAAAAGTGAAGTACAATTGTAAAAAGGCAAGATCAAGGGATTTGAGATATTCATCACTAATTTCATAAACCAAATATTACCATTCAATTGATCACAATTTCTATCAAATCGAAATGAATCCTAATATAACTAAATCATAATCTCTTAGTGATCTAGTTTCATCTTTATCCTAATTAATCATTAATCTCTTGACTAACTAAACAAGAAAAGAGATAATGCACACATCATGACTCAAATCAACAACAATCAACAAGATTTCATGGAAAGAATTAATATGTCACATATTCAATCTCATACAAACCCTATTAGATTATTAAAGATTCTAATGCACATTAAATCACATGCTCATCTTTAAGTCACATGAAGAAACATAGAATGATTCTTGATTATGTTTGAATGCCTATTTTCTCAAACTCAACAATTCAAAACATGAAAGATTCAATTACTCGTCAGCAAATCAAATCTTTAAAGAAACTATGACAAAGAATCAAACAAGAAACGAATCAATCATTTATGTGATGAAAATACAGATTCATATAAGTACACATTCATACAATTCATCATCTCTAATGCAAAGAACAAATGTGAAAGATGCTTCTTGAACAAGTTTATGATATTGATGTTAATGCATAACCAGATTATATGTCACATATCCAATCAAGATCAACAACAACATTCATAAACCATTTATTAATATGTTTAAACTCATGAACTAGTATAGAGATTAAACCAAGTTAGAATCAATTACACCTCTCGGTTGAACTTGATTCTTGAATGGATGAACAAGAAAGATCCTTTGAATTTGATGAAGAACTTGCAGATTTTGAATGACTTTGTGGTTAATCCATTAGCTTGGTGATAAATAGAGCTCCTCCTCCTCAATCTCTTTGGTGTTTAGCCACTCATGATGATGAATGACTCAAAGAAAGTGATGAACATGAATCTTGGATTCATAAAACTATGAATCTTGGAAGAACAAGAACTTTGAATGTGAATCTTGAATGTATGAACATTCAAAGATTCAAAGAAAGAAAGAGAGAAAAGAGAAAGAGAGATATTGAAACTGAATTGCCTCTTGATTGATTGATTGGAATGTATTACAAAACTAACTATATCTAAGTGGAAATAAAATTGATCTAAAATGTAAAGCGATCAAGTCTCAAGAGATTCATTTTTTAATCCTTGATTTTCCACCTATTAATAGTTTTAAGATCACCTAAATGACATACAAATTCATTTAGAATGAAATTATAAATGAAATTAAAATGAAATTACAATTAAATAACCAAATCAGCATTTTAATGGCTTTGAGACTGTTTCTGGCGCCTGGGCATTTTGTTGGGCGCCTAGGCGCTGAAACAGCCTTGGTCTGATACTTGGTGTTGAACTTGGCTCTGTGGTGCTGAGTATGGGCGCCTAGGCGCTAGTCTGGCTCACCCTGGAGTGCTCCTGGGCGCCTAGGCGCCAGAACAGGGCGCCTGACTGGGTGCTTGGGCGCCTGGGCGCTGGAACGGGCGCCTCGGCGCCAGAACAGTGCCAATTTGGTGCTAGTCCTGCTGTTGGGCGCCTAGGCACTGAAATGGATGCCTAGGCGCCAGACACTGTGACTGTTGGTGCCAAATTAGGCGCCTGGGCGCTGGTTTGGGCGCCTGGGTATCCAGTTCTGCCTCCAATTCCATGTTTGATGCTCCTTTTAGCTAATTTCACTGAAATTAACCAACAAATACTCAAAGTACCATATTTATTCAATTATAAACAATTTTAAGAACATTCTTCTTAATTATAACATTATTTTAACAAATAAACAAATATGTTAAGGAATTGAGTGTGATTTTAGTTTAAAAAAATCATTAAAGATGATAATGCATCATCAATCGTCGCCATAGCTCTGTCAAACCTCTCTTGAACATTCGACTCTCCTCCTTAATTATTAGACCATGTGAAGGCATGCCCCAGAAAACCCAAATCCGGCAACTCATTCCTTTGGAGGACTTCTTTAAATCCTTTTGTTTGAGCATAAGTCACTGGCAGTCCACCCCTTTTATCATCTTGCTCTAAAACTTGATTAAAGTCACCAAAAACCATCCATGGCATATTCTGAGCTTGGCCTAAGGAATTAAGAAGCTCCCAGGAACGATACTTGTTTGCCACATCAGGGCAGCCATAAAAACCTGTAGCTCTCCATATCTGATTAGGATTTTACGATTTTATAATCATGCCTATATGGTTTAAAGAGTTTGAGAGTACCTCCATTGTCATGCTATTCTCCCATAAAATAGCTAAGCCCCCAGCTCTGTTTCTGCCATCCCCCAAGCAATCCACATCCAAGACATTAGACAAACCGTCTCTTCCTCTTAGTCTACCTAACTCTACAATCTTCTTCTTCATTTCCATTAGGAAAACGAGGTTAGGAGCTTTCTGGATCAAGAGCTTTTTTAAAGCTCTCATTACCCATGGGTTCTCAAGCCAACGGCAGTTCTAACTTAAGATCTTCATTGTTCCCGACAGGGCTGCTTTGCAGCCTCCGACGTTGACAATTCTGTTTATTGCTTCTTTGTTGTTATCTCCCCTTGCTCTATCTCCATTGTTATTTCTTGTTCTGCTTTCCTCTTGCTTGTGTTTTCTTCTCTTTCCTTTTCCTCCCTTGTATTATCTTCTGCCTCTCTGGCCCTTCTTTTCCATCTTTTTTGTGGAGCTATTATTGCCTCATCATTCTTCTTTTGTCTATTTTGTTTTGCCCCATCTTCTTGTTCTGGTTCT
This sequence comes from Stylosanthes scabra, assembly GCA_036250425.1. Classification (NCBI taxonomy): domain Eukaryota; kingdom Viridiplantae; phylum Streptophyta; class Magnoliopsida; order Fabales; family Fabaceae; genus Stylosanthes; species Stylosanthes scabra. The sequence continues at coordinate 132,530 of JASCZI010030225.1, forward strand.
TTTGGTTCTTCTTTCTTTCCAGTTTCTACAATTGCCAGATTGTTTGTACTGTCCACTTCTTTTGCTACATCTGTTTCCATATGGCCCTCTCTTGCTTTTATATTCTTCCCTCTTGTTGTGTTTTCACCACCCTTTTCTTGTACCGTAAGTGCTGCCAACTTCTGGAGGAGTTTCTTCTGGTTTTCAGCTTGTTTTGTGGCTTTTCCTTGGGCTGCTACATCTTCTTCTCTCCTGCTATTACCCCTTCCTTATTTTCTTCAGCTTTAGTTCCCATCACTTCCGCCCTCAGCCAAGCTCCTAGCTCCCTTGATTTTATAGCTGATTCTCCTTGTTCTTCTGCCTTCTCACAAGAGTTCTCATAATGCCCTATGTGCCCACAATAGTAGCAAAAGGTTGGGAGTCTTTCATATCTAAAGTCCACCCAATGCACCCCATCCTTTTCGCTGCCAATTTTTGTGCCCTTCATTATCGGTTTCTCTATCTTCATATTCACTCTGGCCTTGATGAATCTGCCTAGCCCATTCCCCCTTCAAAGGCATTGCATTCTAATACCCCCCAACCATTGCAGCTAGCTTCCTTCCCAACTTTATGGTCTTACAATGTTCTGGGAGATTCCAGAATTGTACTTTCACCTCTACTTGATCAAAGATCATCTCTTTAGGGTTTATATCCCTTTCCCATTTCTTTAGCAACAACCATGAGTTTCTAAATATCCAAGGGTTACCTTTTAGTGCCCTTCTCATATCAGTTTCGTTCTTGAAGAAAATCTGGTAGAGCTTGGGTTGGATCTCCTTCACTCGGAATCCCTCTGGCTTCTTCCATATGTTGTACATTGCACTCTGAACCCAGCTAGGGTTAATGGTCTTCTCTGGTATGAGCTTTCCAATAATGCTGAACTCACACTCTTGAATTCCTTCTTCTATGTCACCTTCATCATAAACTAGTAATCTTTCTTATTTTTCTTCCTCTGTTAACTCTATTATGTGGTTTCTCCCTCTGTTTGCAGTAGTTGATGGCTCAGTTCTTCGCCCGGACATCTTTGTTGCCGGTTGGTGGCAGCACTTAGGCGCTGTAACTCGATTTGGAAGGTAATTGGACCCTGTTCACTACAGCTCTGAGAAGTCTTTAGGTTAACCTAAGAGAGCTTTTCGAGAGAGGTTTTTTTTTTATATATCATATTTTTCTTTAATGTGGCATACCTTAACTTATTTCTTTATATTATAATTGCCTTTAGCTTCTTTCTTTGTATTTTAACTTAAGAATCTATTTTTCATTTTAATTATCATTTTCAGGATATTTATTCTTCTATTTATGTTACTTTATATAACATTTATTTTTCTTTAAATTACTATGTGTATACATTTCACATTCTCATATAATTTACTTTTGTATAGTGTATTCTTCAAGTCTTCATATTATCTATGGCTTCAATGTTAATATTATTTCTCTTTAGTATTGAGTTTCTTTTTAATATTTTTATATTTATTATATAAATTAATATTTATTCCATACTATTTTTTTATCTCTTCGTTTCACATGTTCCCATATTTCTTACTCTAGTTATTCTCTCGATTCTTATTTTTTAAAACTAATGATTTAAATAAGTATTTGAAGAATTTGATATATGAATCAGAACCATAGTTTATTTTTATAGAGTTCCTAAATATATGTATTATTAGGTAATAAATATTTAATTTAAAATAATAGAATATATATTGTCTCTCTTACTTTTTATCTTCTATTTTTACTAATGTAGCGTACAAATATTAGAAGAATTTAATTAATAATTATAATTTCTTTTTTTATATATTATTAAACATTAGAATATATAACGTCTTTTACAATTTTTTAAATAATTTTTCTTTTTTTCATTTTTGGTCTAATTGTATAGATTATTTTTGTCACTTATATATCATTTTTCCCCTCTTTTAATAATTTATATTTTTTAAATATCATTTAGTTGTAATATAATTGTTGAAAAATAATTATACTATCCTAATTTATAAAAAAGTAAAATTAGAAAATTGAATATTAATTTATTGAAATCATTATCTTCGTACTTGTATTTTATCTAATTAATGTTTCATTTTTGTACTATATTAATTAAACATAATTTAAAAAGAACAAAAAATAAAAATAACTATTTAAAATAATAAAAATAAAGACGAAGTCAAGAGAATAAATTTGAATAGAATATTTTTATAATTTTACTTGAAGTTCTATTTATGTATTAAATTTGTTAATTTTATAACTACTATATTTTAAATTTGTATGTTTTTAATTTTCTATGAATTTTTTAGTTTGTGGTAACATAAAAAAGGAACCTACCCAATCATTTTGTACCAAATAACAAGAATCAATTGAAACACATTTAGTATATTAGACTATATAATATCTATAATACAAATGATTATCAATTTCTTTATAGCAAATATTTTTTATAATATTTCTAAAGTGTAGGTCAATACTTAGAAAGAAAAAGAAATTGTAGGTTTCATAAAATATACAAAAATATTTATATATAATATAGGGGTTATTCTACATGTATTATTATACACTTTTATACATCTCATTTACAATATGAAAACAGAAAACCTATACAAACAAGCATATTTGCAACCAAACCCAACCAAGTGCCATTTCACGGATGCGCCCCTCAGCTTTTTTGAAAAACGTGAAAAGTGGGCAAAGGCACTAACTTCCTTAACACGTTGTTTATTGCATATGTCACTATAACTCTAGTTGTTTGTTCATTTGCTTCTTTTCGTCAACATTCTTCTTCATTCTTCTTCATTTCTTCTCCGTTTTCTTTTTTTTTTTCGTTTCCACTCCATTTTCTTTAATTTTTTTTCACCAAACATTTTAATCAAAATGAAAACAAATGATGATTATGATGATCATGCTGAAGGTGGATTAGAAATAATGGGGCAAGTTAGTAAGCTCGTAGACATAAAATTTCATTCACTGTGTTACCAATTTCTGGTTCGTTTTATGTTAAATTTTCGGTTCGACTATGTAACATGTTTCCATTTTGGCAGTTCTTTTGCCATGTTGATGAGGAGTATATTCCCAAGGTTGGAATGGTATTTGAAACACTTGAGGAAGCTGGGTTGTTTTACAAAGAATACGCCAAACGTGTAGGATTCGCTACGAAAATAAAGAACACAAACAGAAGCAAGCGTACTAAGGAAGTAATAACCAACTTTTAACATGCAACTGAGAGGGGAAATGGATATCCAAAGTACCACGCGCTGAGAGGACGAATCCTATATGTGGTGCTAAATGTCCAGCTCGAATGTTCGTTCACGTAGAAAAGAACACGAGTAGGTGGGTGATTTCAAAAGTTGTTCTTGGTCATTCTCATCCTTGCTATCCTGATCAGTGTCAGATGCTCGCACAACACAGGGAGCTAAGTCTGGATGTTTGTCGAAAGATAGAAATCAATGATCTATCTGGAATCAGGCATTGCCAAACTTACCAATCACTTGTGACAGCCGCGGGTGGACACAATGAGCTAGGTTTCATTGAAAAGGACGTCAAAAACTATGTAGACAGGGGAGTTCGAAACATGAATGAGGGAGAAGATGCAAAAGAACTTGGGAATTACTTTTTGAGAATGAAGAAACAGAACAAAGATTTCTTTTATGAGATTGTGGTTGATGTTAATAAGAGATTTAAGAGTGCGTTTTGGGCGGATGCAAGGAGCAGGATTGCATATCAATACTTTGGAGATGTTGTGTCATTTGATACCACATACAACAAAAACAAGCAAGTAACTCTACTTCGTTTCTCACATGCATTCCGATTCGACTTTCCTTTATAATATATGCAACCTATTTCGACTTATCCGGTTCGGCTATGTGGTTCTTGTATTGTTTATAACATTTTCCGGTTCGACTTTATATGAGCAGGTATGACTTGCCTTTTGCATCTTTCGTTGGTGTAAATCATCATGGTCAGTCTATTCTCCTTGGTTGCGCATTGATGAAGAACGAGGATGTCGATTCATTTAGATGGTTATTTGGCTGTTGGCTTCGTTGTATGGGGGAAAAGCAACCTAGAGGGATTATAACCGATCAATGCCCCTCAATACCAAAGGCAATTGAAGAATACATGCCAACCACAATCCATAGGTGGTGTATTTGGCATATCATGAAGAAAATCCCTTAGAAGTTAAATGGATTCAAGGGACACAAAGAAATTGAAAACGAGATGAGTAAGATAGTATGGTCATCTTTCTCAAAGGAGAAGTTTGAGGAGGATTGGGCATTATTTATTCGCAAGAATGGGTTGTGTGCTAACAAGTGGCTCTCAGGTAATTTCTATTTGGCATTCACAACCTTGTTTTTTATGTTTATTTTTTTCGGTTCGTTCTTCATATATTTTTTGGTTCAGATTTGGTTGTGTATGTAAGTTTTAATATTATTCCGGTTCGGGGTATACTATATGTCCGTTTCGTGGATTTAGTAATTTTTTGTATGTTATGTTAAATTTTCAGATCTATATAATGAACGTCATCGTTGGGTCTCTGTGTTTCTTGATATATACTTTTGGGCTGGGATGAGGAGCACACAACGGAGCGAAAGCATGCATACATTTTTTAACAAATTCATCACTCGGAGGAGCTCGTTGATTCAACTTGCCAAGCAATATGACAATTGCTTAGGTAGCAAGGAACAAAAAAAAAGGGAAGCTAATGCTGGAGATTGTCATACCACTCTTCCTTGTGCAACTAATTCAGTTATTGAAGTCCAATTTTAGAAAGTATACACAAATGCAAAGTTCAGAGAAGTTCAACAACAGTTTAGGGAAAAGGCTAATTGTGTTGGTACATTTAAGGAGCGCATTCGAAACTTTGTTTCGTACGAAGTCGAAGAGGATATTTCAGTCGGTAGGAGCACCATTTTTTATGTTACATATGACTCATTTGAAGAGAAATTGAAATGTGATTGCTTACACTTTGAATCTAGATGAATAGTTTATCGTCATTGTTTGGTGGTGCTCAGTTATGAGAGGGTTGATTACATTTCATCAATTTACATTCTAGAAAGGTGGTGCAAGAATAGTTTAGTAAATAGGAGGCATTCGAGCATCAAGAGTAGCTTTGATCAACCATTGATGGATCTGAGTGATAAGGTTTACGATGGGTTGTTATCAAGGGCAAAAAGCCACTGCGAGGTTGCATCAAGATGTCCGTTATTGACATCCATTGTCAATCGAGGCTATGATAAGATTGAGGATGAGATTAAAGAATACAAAGAAAAAAGGAATGGAGATATTACTATAACACATGAAAATGGCAGCACATTTGGGATGAATGACTTGCAAAGCTCATCACGCGTAAGGGCTAGAGGAAGGCCTAAGAAAAGGTTGGGTTCGACGTTGGAGAAACTAATTGCATCAAGGATGAAGAAAAGGAAAGATGCATGTATAAATAATTCCGGTTCGACATGGCACATGAATTTCGGTTCGACTTTTCATTGAATGTATGTTTTAAGAAAATGCTTTTGCCAGTATGCGATCATGTTTGTTAAATACTTTCTTGTTATATTTTTCACATTATATATGCCATGACCATAAGTGTGTATTCCGATTCGCCTAAGAAAAATACCCGGTTCGACAAAATAAATTGAACAAAACTTTCAACATTTTGTTGATATAATTAAATAAAAAATTATAAGTATTTACAGAATTTACAAGAATAAATAAATTGTCAAATGTATAATCAGTCAGATTTCAAATCAGCCGAATCTAACTGAGTGAAGGAGCTTCTAAGGGCTGCACCAGGCCTGATTAGACGGATTTCGTTGACTTCTGTCACCACATCCATCCACAATAGGTTCTCAGGGCTCAAACTGTTCAGTATGTGGCACATGATGCTGACCACTTGGATATCAACGTACTTTGTTAGTGCCATAGATTTAAATTGATATCTAAGTATTTCTAGATGTTTGTCCCCCTTGAGTTTGAACACAGGAAGCCACTCATTATCCCCCTTTGGGATTGTGCCCCAAACAGCTACCCTTCTTTCCATATCAGCAATAATG